>JAFFST010054807.1:92867-104275 GCA_022414735.1 Noturus placidus | reverse complement strand
GTGCATGGGAGGACACATTATAAATGCTGCCATAAGACATGTATGAGACATGTAGAAGTAGTTCAGGAGTATTTTAATAATAATAATAATAATAATAATAATAATAATAATAATAATAATAATAATAATAATAATAATAATAATAATACATATCGGAGCTAATGTATTATTTGTATTCTCTTGAGCAAGTTGACACATTCCTTTGCAAAATCTCATGTTATCTCATGTTTATCTAATGTTCTCATCGTTTATCTTCTCATATTTTTTTATCTTGTTTTATCTCATCTTAAGTTGTCTTTTCATCTTTTCTCATGTTTGTTATCTCCTCATTTTATCTGTTATCTCATGTTATCTCATCTTGTGTTACCTTCTCATCTTCTCATTTTATCTCTTCTGTCATCTTTTCCATCTTATCTCATGTTATCTCATTTTGTTAAATTCTCATCTTATCTCATGTTATCTCATCTTATGGTGTGTTCTCATCTTATCTTATGTCAATTATGTCATGTTATATCATGTTTATCTAATGTCCTCATCTTTTGTCTTCTCATATTACTTGATCTTGTTATCTCATCTTATGTTATCGTCTCGTCGTATCTTCTCATTTTGTTATCTTCTCATCTTATGGTAACTCATCTTATGTTATGTTCTCATGTTGTTGCATCATGTTACCTTCTCTTATCTTGTTTTATCTCTTGTCTTTCTTGTTATCTCATCTTCTTCTCGCATGTTCACCTCATCTTCATCTCATGTAATCTCTTGTTAGGTTTTCATCTCATCTCATGTTCTCATTTCGTTATCTTCTCATCTTATTTCTCATGATCTCATGTCGTCTTGTAATCTTCCCATCTTGCCTACCGTATGTCATCCCATCTTATTTTATCCTCTCATCTTCTCTCGTCTTTCTCATGTCACTTAAATGTCATTTAATCAGTGCTATCTTATCGTTCACATATTGGGTTAGTATCTCATTATCTTATCATATTTCACCATCTTATCTTAATCTCATCTTATCTTGTCATCCAATCTCATCGTATCTCATGTTACCTACCCAGTGCAAAATACCAATTTCTGATTGGCTGGCTGATATAGCCGTTATTTTCTTATGTTGTGAATTTAGACAAATATAATCCCAGTTTCATGTAAGTGTGACGGACTGTAACCATGACAACAGTCATAACTAGCCGTGATAGCGAAGCCAATATTTTACTCTTATGCAGTTAAATGACACCGAGAGAAATGAGCAGGGTTTACGCAGGAACGAATAGTTTACAGTGTAAGCATAAAGTGAGTGTGATCAAATGTCTGAGCAGCAACTATAACATGTTTTCCTCTTCTACAGAAGCAGCCCAGACCATTGTATATGCATGGAAAAATAAATAAATACATAAATAAAGCATATTTCATTTCATGGTGTACTTGAGTGAGCAGGCTGGCAGTAATTTGACTAATTTAAGTCAATGAGTGGATTAGTTAAACTTCGTGGCAGTGCAATTAACATCTTTCTTGTTTCCTATTAACATCATTGTGGTACATCATCTGCCACATCCGCACGCCCTGCAGATCACGGACACTAATTTATCCCGGATGCGATCATCTTTGTAATGTTGCGGAAGACTATTGGAAATACGAGAGACAATGGGGGGAAATGTCCAGCTTCCGAACTCAAGCAACAAGTCAGACAGTATTTCTGTAGGCCTTTCAAGGAGCGCTGAATCATTTTTATTTTTTCGAAGAATCGAGGAAATATAAAGCACTTACGAGCTTTTTTTCCGGGGATAAAGCGAGGGGATTATTTCAGATGAGAAAAGAAAGTGGACGAGCTCATTACAACGGTCTGAGCAGCTGGCGTAGCTCAGAGCATCGTGCACATCTAAAGCCATTACATACTAATGTTATTGCGGCTGCGGCGGGTCAAAGCGCCATTTGTTAAACGCCGGCTTGTTTATTAAACGCATCTCATAACCGCACTGGGAGACATATAGCCCTGGAAGAATGAAGCATTGTACGAGGTCTGTCGTGCTAGTGTTATCATGAGAGCGATTGCTTATTCCGTTTTTCTTTCCCGTCAAGTTCCCCATTGGCGAAAGAACAAAGCAAGCTGGAGGAACATTTACTTGTATTTTTTTTTTTTTTTTTTTTATTTCAGGCTGTTATATGAGGAATGGGAATGTGAAATGGAAGTGGCTGTTCTAGCTGCTGGCTTTTCCGGAGTGAGATTGCACCCCTCTGCTGCTGGATCTCTGTGTTTATGCCTTATTAATGGAGAGCTTGTGACCTCTTTCCATCCGCACCTGGAAATCCATCAGACCAATATAGATTTCTGAGGGACGTAATCGGAAGCTTATCTAACAGTTTGCACACCTAGTTTCTTTGGATCAGAGGGGGATTTTGACACACTGAATCTCATTTGTTTTGGTCTCACTTCAACACAAAATGTTGTTTGCCAAGATTTCCACAAGATGTGCAAGAGACGGTGTGTGTGTGTATTGTCTGTGGTTTTATTTGTGCCAAAAACGGCTAAAATATGACTAACCTCACACCTCTGGTATCATTTTGAGGGGAATCGTAATAAATAAATAAATAAATAAATAAATAATAATAATAATAATAATAGGGGGCGCACGGTGGATTAGTGGTTAGCACGTCCACGTCACACCTCCAGGGTCCGGGGTTCGAGTCCCGCCAGGGCCATGTGTGTGCGGAGTTTGCATGTTCTCCCCGTGTGTCGGGGGTTTCCTCCGGGTACTGTGGTTTCCTCCCCCAGTCCAAACACATGCATGGTAGGCTGATGGGCGTCTAAAGTTGAGATCCCTGAAGTTTTTGCTCATTTTATTTAATTTGTTAAAACTTCAAAGCTCCCGTGTAAGGGTGCCAACAGAATTGCATTAAGTAAAGTTTTTTTTATTTATTTTTTCATTTATCTTGTCTAAGCTAATGTGATAGTCAGCATCTCTGGACACTTCACATCATTTCTCCAGCTAGTGTCACGATGCAATGCATTTTACTTGTCACTGTTCACCAAGTTTGCAGCCAACTGCTCATGCTGAATGATTACCCATCTCTGTTAGCTAGTTAAAATGACACTACATACGCAGCAGAGAGGCAGATGGGCTGAAGTGGGTTCCAACAGAATACTGTTTGGTGGTATAGATGTAAATGCATCTTTGTTCCATAGCAAAGTTTGGAACATTAAGGTTAGCACATTTGCCTTGCACCTCCAGGGTTGGGGGTTTGATTCCAGTCTCCGCCCGGCGCTTGCAGAGTTTGCATGTTCTGCCCGTGTTCGGAGGTTTCCGTCGGTACTCTCGTTTACTCCGCCAGTCCAGAAACATGCTTTGTAGGCTGATTGGCATCTCCAAACTGTCCATATTGTGCAACTGTGACCTGCGATGGGTTCGCACCGTGTCCTGCTCCCTGCTCGAGGCTCTCCAGGACCCTGTGTAGGATAAGCGCTATAGAAGATGGCTAAATTAACCCTAACGAAAAATAATCCATTGAAAAAAGAAAACCAAATAAATAAATACAATTAAAAGCCCTTGGAATAAAAAAAAATCTCAAACAAACTAGGTCATTTTTTTTTAAAATAAATTGCATTATTCTTGTTATTCACATTTAGTAGTACAATATTTACTGACAATGTCTATATTCGTAACATTATTAATCCAAAGACGCTGATGGTACTTCGTCCACAGCTCTACAAATGTATGTATGTATTTATTTATTTATTTATCTCTTCTCCTGCACATCTCTTAGTCATGCGGTGAAGTCAAGGCCGATGTGTGCCGGTTCAAAAACGTCTTCCGAGCTGACTCAGCTCGTCAGCTAATTACCAAGATGAAGCTTAAAAACAGGAACGTTAGATC
The DNA here is from genome assembly GCA_022414735.1 of Noturus placidus. Classification (NCBI taxonomy): domain Eukaryota; kingdom Metazoa; phylum Chordata; class Actinopteri; order Siluriformes; family Ictaluridae; genus Noturus; species Noturus placidus. The sequence continues at coordinate 100,409 of JAFFST010054807.1, read as the reverse complement.
TAGGATCCATGATCATCAACCGGGTCCTAGAATAAACTCCATAGTCACTAGGGACTCAGATTTCTCCCTTCGGATATAGTGTCTGGGAGAGCACATGCAAATTTTCCAAAGAGAGTTAATAAACTAGCCGTACGACACTAGCGCAAGGTCTATCATTATCTCCTTGCTCACTGTACCGTCGGCGCGAGCGAGCGGGCGAGGCCAGCCATTTCTCCAGCTCACCTGTCACCGCCGAGAGCATAACTCAAGCCGGAGGATCGTTCTAATTAATTCTGCTTCAGTGATGCAGATCGCATTTCATTAAGAGTCGAGTCAATACAGGTGAGCGCAGGAACACATTTGTTTAATCACACTCTTTATTTATTTCATTTCTTCTTTTTTTTTTTTTGCCCTTCTCAGGATGCATATGGTGCAGCAGGAGGAATGAGGACATGGTGCTGCAGTGACCGAACGGACGGGCTGCCTATCATTACATTATTAATCAGATGACAGGTGCTACGGCTCAGCGACTGGAGGATAGAGATCTTTAAATAATACAGTGCCGAGGGTTGTGTAGGAAGTCTCGGAGAATGTACTTCCTTTCTGTACGTTCAGTATTCGATTAAAAGTTCATTTGAGGGATATTATATAGCTTTATCTGCACTTGGGAAATAAATAAATAAATAAATAAATAAATAAATAATAAACACCTGAAACCTTACCTGAGGAATTTGAAATATATCATGTATATTTCTTTCCTAAGCTCATAATGAACTAGCCGTGGGGTTTAGTTAAGAAACTGCTCACATTTTTGCGGGGTTTCTTGCGGAAATTGACATTATTATGGAAAGGTACTAGATGCGGGGAAATTTGCTACCATGAAGACTACAGTGTCAATCCAAACCATAATAATAATAATTAAAAAAACCCTGCAAAACTTTGAACATCCCACTTGAGCATGAGGAACTCTTAACACGATGCTCCCACCACCATGCTTCACACTGGAGGTAGTGTTCTCAGAATGATGTTACGGAGCAGTCGGAGGCTGGAAGTAAGCGCAAGGGATTCTCTTTATTAATAATCAAACATAAACAAAACGCGGGGAAACATAGCTTTACAGTCTCTTCTTGATAACTTGGAAAACATGGAACTCTGGTCAAAACAAGATACAAGGCATGAAACACTGGAACGTCCGAACTGCAAACACTACTACAACATCTAAACATCTAACAAACAATAACGCGCCCCGTGCTCAGTAACCAAGGGCTTTAAATAGGAGACAGAATCAAAACCAAAACATAGACACCTGGGGCAAATCATGATTACTTCAGTCCTTGAGCAGGAAGCGAACATAAACCAAAACAGAGTCATGTGACCAGGTAGAGTCCGTGATACAGTGCCATCTGCTGGCCGTGGTGTAACAGACGTTGGGTTTCTGCCAAATGTTGTGCTACAATATGTTCCATGGCCTATCTGAGAAGCTAATTGTTTTTTAGCTAAGAAAAGGAAGTAAAAAATATCTCGTGCGATTATGGGATATTTAAATTTCATTTCATACAAGCAGCTTTTCTCTATAATTTGCCACCAAAAGGCTCAGGTTAGCTGAGCTAGGTGTGAATATATGTATATAGATATATATATATATATACACAAAGAGGTCGAATGATTTAAACTGAGAAAGGAGATACAATCATGACAGGCAGCGAAACGGGGTGCCAATAATATCACCTAGGTGTTGATTGGCGTCCTGTCCTGGTGTGTGTAAAACCACAACCTGCATCGAATGTTGCCTCGTGATTACATTTTTAAGAATAATGTCCTGGTTTCGAATGCTACATGCTATATATATATATATATATATATATACACACACACACACTTCTTCCTCTAGTGTATATTCAGTTTTGTAATTTTGCTATATTATAATTGTGAATTTTGTATTATATTCTAAATTATACATTTTTCTATTCGTATATCTCTATTATATTATATTCTTTATTATATTTTATTTTATTCTCGTTTATATATCGATGTGGTCGTAAAAAAGCATTTTACCGTGCTGCATGCCATATTACATATGGTTATATGTGCGATACAGGCTTTCTCATCCATCCTTGAGTCTGTTAACAACAGGGTTATGGGTTAGTATTGGCACCCTTTGTGAAACTGAATGAACACTTAGTCACATGGCATGACATTCCGAGCCAAACACGACACTTTTAATGAACATTAAATGTATTCAAAGTCCTGGTTTTAAAATGGCACAGTGAATATTTTCTAAAGCCTGTCTTTAAAAAAAAAAATAATAATAACTACGCCTCTGAGGCTTGTCCTGTCATTTCTAACAAGTTTGGAGACTTGGTCATGCTGGGCAAGCCTTATACAGCTGGCAGCATGTAGCATTCGAAACCAGGACATTATTCTTAAAAATGTAATCACGAGGCAACATTCGATGCAGCGTGCGGTTTTACACACACCAGGACAGGACGCCAATCAACACCTAGGTGATATTATTGGCACCCCGTTTCGCTGCCTGTCGTGATTGTATCTCCTTTCTCAGTTTAAATCATTCGACTTCTTTTTCTCTCACGTGTCTTCACATTCTATCATCCGCGAAAAGCTGAAAGGCTGTTTTTTATCTGTTTGGCATTCAAGGCATAGCCTTGTTCCGTTCCGTGGCGGCTTCTTTAATTAGCATTAATTGACGAAAGGCAGATAAATAGGCATCTGGCAGGGGAGAAATGCCTCTTCTTTATCCTCTCTTCACTCATCCAAAAGCCATGTCAGAGATGGACAGAACAGACACTTGTCTCTAAGGTCAGAGGTACACTCGGTGCTGCGTAAGTGTCTGTGGCGGCTGCTGGGCAATTTATTAGGATGAAGTGGGGTAATTAGAAATCTAATTGCAAATCTATTCCTAATTGTAGGGGTTTAGTGGTAATAGAGATCAAGCAGTATTATAAAATTCTTACTTGGCTCATCTTCTCTCAGCCCCGATGATCATAACCGTCGCGCCTATTAACATATAAATAACGTCGCCTTTGTGTTGTCGGAACAAAATTCCGTAGCATTAACGAGGAGTCCCAGTCACATTCACAGGTCGCTGTAAATGATTCGAGTAATTAATGTTGAGGATTTTTTTTTTCCTTTTGGGTTTAATTACTGAAACTCCCGTGCCACAGATAGCTACACGAACTCTATTCATGTCTTGAGTTGCAGCCATTTAGAAAGAAAGTCTGTTTGTCTGTATCTTTATTTATTCTCTTCTCACGTACTCGTCTGACGTTATCGTCCGCCACGAGGATATATCCACTAATCAGTTACCAGTAAGAAGAACCGGGGCGGCTGTGGGTCAGGTGGTAGAGCGGGTTGTCCACTAATCGTAGCGTTGGCGGTTCGATTCCCGGCCCACGTGACTCCACATACCGAAGTGTCCTTAGGCAAGACACTGAACCCTAAGTTTCCCCTGATGGCAAGTTAGCGCCTTGCGTGGCAGCTCTGCTCCCATTGGTGTGTGTGAATGGGTGAATGAGACACAGTGTAAAGCGCTTTGGATAAAATCATTTACATTACATTTATTCATTTAGCAGACGCTTTTATCCAAAGTGACTTACAAATGAGACACACTCACACACCAATGGGAGCAGAGCTGCATGCAAGGTGCTAGCTTGCCATCAGGGGCAACTTAGGGTTTAGTGTCTTGCCCAAGGACACTTTGGCATGGGATCACCCGGGCCGGGATTCGAACCACCAACCCTACGATTAGTGGATTAGTGGACAAGCCGCTCTACCGACTGAGCCACAGCCGCCCCGCGCTATATAAATGTGCCATTTACCATTTAAGAAAATGAAATCGGAACATTCTGATAGCCAACAAGTTCACTCATGACAATAGGAATGTGGATAATATTCATTCGTGAGGTATACGCAACTATAAGGACATTTTTTGGGACTGCAAATGCACTACTTTGCAAAGAAAACAAGCTAGAGATAAGTGTTTAGCTAACAATAGCTAACGTATATCTTCTACCACTTACGGTTTGATGCTTGATTCTGATTGGCCAGAATGTGTTTTTTTCGAACAGCAGCTCTGATAGTAGCCCAGCTGCAAATCACAGCTTTACATTAATGCACTCATTCGAATACGTTATCGTTTCTTTATTAGATCACGCCTGAAATACCATTTATTTAACTGTACGTGGCACATTTTATCTTCTTGCAGGCAAGAAGGAACGTCTCAGGAAATTCCTCAAGGTCTATTCCTTCCACACTTGATATTGAGATTATAGAGATTTTCTATAGATGAAGATGATGATGAAGCTTACATCAAGGGCCTTCAATGGATTTGGCAAGGTTCCATTTGCAACGCAACACCCACAAAAATATCTTCCAGCATGCCACAGTCAGGGTAAATCTCATCCAGACCGAGAGCATACGAACTTACTGTTCATACAAAATGAGCTGAAGCTCAGATCTGCTATCCTCGGAGTCCAGATGCTCTCCGGACTCCTGAAAACCGGTAACAAATGACCCGTCGTCACCAAAATTGCATTTTAAATTAGTTCAGTTCACAAAGCAATGCTTGGCAATTTTGTTCCACCCCACGCACCAGGCACAACACAAATACTATCCGCCATAAGGCCAAATGTAATCAACTTCCTATTAGCTGCTACTGTAAACAACACTGCGACTTTTTTTATTATTTATTTATTTATTTTTATCTCAGCATGACTCTATTCCAAGTCGGTCATTCTGCATTCAAAAAAGCTCCATTAAAATAGTTCTTACGACACCATAGACCATCGTGAAATGAAAGAAGAGCGATCGCTTTCACCTGTCTTCAGTTAACATCTCTTTCTACTTGTCAATTGGTTTTTTAATTACCGTCGCTGAGCCTGGCCGTAGTGAGAACTGATAAAGACGTCAAAGCATCCGAGTATGTGACCAGCTGAAGGCATGTAGAACTGCTAAGAGTTTATAAAACAGATAAAAAGGTATCATCACTCAATTGCCATCATTTATCAGAACCTTCCTGGAGGAACCTCACTGCCTAGCGCTTTTAACAACGGACAGTGTCCCAAAGTAGCTTTACAGAAATATATACATTCAGAATATAGGTTTTAAATGTATGAATTTATCCCTAATGACTAAGCCAGAGGCGATGGTGGTGAGGAAATATTCCAGTAGTCTCTTTAGGAAGCTACAGTCCATTAAACATCCAAATAACCATTGAGGAACCTTTGTTTGTAAGACTGTACTACTCTGTATAGTATACTCTGAGAAAGAAAAGGTTAAATCTATAACCTTGCAGCATTCTTCAGCTTGTTTCACTGTAGAAACCCTTATAGGTGTCATGTAGAAGCCCGTAACAGACACCAATGTAAATCTTAAGCTATCCAAAGAACCTTTTTTTAAATATGCTATACATACAGTATGTGCGCTATTTATTTGTACTACTTTATATAGTATCTTCTCTAAACACTCTTGGAAAAAGTTCTGAACCTTCAAGAGTTCAACTGTCCATCCCCCTTTGAGGCTCCTTTAAAGGTTGGAGTGTTCCCCTTTCAGAGAAGGTTCCAAAAACATCACATTTAGCAATTGATTAACCATTATTCATATAAAAAAACCTTGGAGGGGCGCACGGTGGTTAGCACGTCCGCCTCACACCTCCAGGGTCTGGGGTTTGAGTCCTGCCAGGGCCATGTGTGTACGGAGTTTGCATGTTCTCCCTGTGTGTCGGGGGTTTCCTCCGGGTACTCCGGTTTCCTCCCCCAGTCCAAAGACATGCGTGTTAGGCTGATTGGCGTGTCTAAAGTGTCCGTAGTGTATGAATGGGTGTGTGAGTGTGTATGTGATTGTGCCCTGTGATGGACTGGCACCCTGTCCAGGGTGTACCCCGCCTTGTGCCCGATGCTCCCTGGGATAGGCTCCAGGTTCCCCGTGACCCTGAAAAGGAGTAAGCAGTTGAAGATGGATGGATGGATGGATGGATGGAACAAACCTTGGATGACAATTCCCCTCCCCCCACCAACCACCCCTCAACAGTGTACAACATTCATGCAGCTGCAAGGTAAAGGTCCTATGTAGAATTCTAGATAGATGGCTTTCCTAACAGAGATGGTTCCAAGGAGAACACCTTTAGGAAGCAACACACCATTAACCCTCCATATGTGGCCATACGGGATCGAAGTCACTGAGGAAGAGTGACTGTGTGCTCACTTTGTTTGAACTCGGACAGTATTGATTCATGTCAGGGTCACCTGGAATTGATCTGTAAGGATTAGACTGCCAGGTGTCAGGTCAGCAGCTTCTTGTTTATTTATCCCTGATATGGCACTTGATTGACGACTTAATCCACCAATCAGCTGTTCCAAACATTGGCTTAATCACTACTTGTCTTGGCTGATGTGAATAGCTTAGAGTCTATTGCAATCTTTATTGAGATGTCTTGGTGCCTCCTTCCTCTTTCTCCATGTCTATGCTATACTGTATGTCCTACCTCACATTCCTTTAGGTCAGTGGTCACCAACCCTGTTCCTGGAGATGGACCTTCCTGAAGACTTTAGCGCCAACCATAAATGTACCCACCTGACCGTTTAATCATTGCGTTAGTAAGTTCTTGATGACATAAAAAGGTATGTTAGATTTTGGTGGAAGATGAAATGTGCAGAAGGTAGATCTCAAGGTAGAGGGTTGGTGACCACTGCTTTAGGATACTAGTGCTTGTTTAGCATTAGCATCGCTTTGATTTGAGTGTCAATGCCCTAAGCTGGATGTATTACTATCAATCAGAATAGGCCCATCAATCAAGGAACATATCCATAATGTTAGCATGTGTCAAGGTCTTAGCATACTTCATGCGGAACTGGCAAACAATATGACATCATTGTGGAGCCAGAGAGCATCACGTGGACTTCACTCGCCATGTCATCCTAGACTAACATCACGTACAGAAACGTTATGCGACCAAGTGTGTGATTGATCTTTACATACAAGGAGCACTCAAACCAATCCTTTCCAAGACGGATGACGTTGAGGAACAGCAATCTTCTTCCTGGAAATTGTCATGAAAATTTGATCGGCACCATCTGCGGTACAGAAGAACATGTACGCAACGGTCAATACGATGAGAGCTCATGAAGGAGGTTTCATCTATGCACAAACCTTGCTGAGGTCGTCTTCAGAAGATAGTTGTTCTTCAGATATAACTGACAGTTGAAGTTACAATATTGAGAGTCGAACAATGTACATACTCGGAATTCTACGAGTCTCCATTCAGTCATCTTTAGTAAACGCCTTTATACTGAGGGTTGTGATGGATCCCCAGCCTTTCCTTGGAACACTGGGAATGAAGTGGGAATACAGCCAAGATGGGACACCAGGTCAACCTTCCTCATATCATCAAATGTTTTGGTAGGAAAATCTGAAGGAAGGTTTCTCTAAGGAGATGTTTATTTAGCGTTTATGGAAGGAGCCTCCAGTGGAACTGTCAGCGCTCAATCTGTAACGTATATATATATATATATATATATATATATATATATATATATATATATATATATA
>JAFFST010054807.1:67454-78431 GCA_022414735.1 Noturus placidus | reverse complement strand
TTAGTGGATTATTGGACAACCCGCTCTACCGACTGATCCACAGCCGCCGAGTACAAGGATCGGGAATAATAATAATGATGATGATGACGATGATGATGATGATGATGATGATGATGATGATGATGATGATGATGATGATGATGATGAAATCTAGCGGCATCTAAAAGATGTATGTTTTTCTCACACAAAGACACGAACGCAGAATTCATATTGAGATGTGGTTCAGTGTGAAGGCCAAAGCGTGTGATTTGCATCGTTTCCATCGTGAGCTGAGTAAGAGCAGAAGATCTTCAGTCGTGACTGGCTGTGTTTCAGATTGTGGTTATATTCAATGAGCACACAAGAGCAACTATTCCTCTGCTCTTACTCTGGCTTTGTCTGACCAAGCAGACTCAAGTGGGCACTTTGTCCATCCAAATAGGGATCTTCTGACCAGTCTGGGGCGTCACATTGGATTAGACCTCAACAATAGTGTGCGATCTTCCTTCCAGGTGTGGACTACTTCTGACCAAAAAAAAAAAAAAAAAAAAAAAAAAAAAAAAGGAAGCATATTTCTGTTCTCACTTTGTTTATCTGTTCTTCAGTCCAAGTTTATTCAGCCTCAAATCAAATTCCAGTCGCAGATTCTTCCTGCCCAAGCAGGGGCTTCTTCTGCCTAGTCTAGGACTTCACATTATCATCCTGAGTGGTTAAAGCTGGATACTAGTGTTCATACTTTTACCCAAGTAAGGGTTATTTTGCCCAAGCAAAGGATTCTCCCACCCATGTGGGGGCTGCTTCTGGCAAAGCCCAAACTGGGGCCTCATCAGCCCAAGTGAGGACTTCTTCAGTCTTCTTCAGAATCCCATCTGATCCATTCACAGATTCCTTCTGCCTATGCAGGGGCTTCTTCTGCCCAGTCTAGGGCTTCACATGATCATCCTGAGTGATTAGAGCTGGATACTAGTGTTCATACTTCTACCCAAGTAGCCACACGCCAGCTTTTCCTTTAACTTGTGACCCGTCTGTACTTGTCTAAGGGGTCATCAAGGGTTCAGACAAACAATTCCAGTAACATTTACACAGACATACTTCCATTTCTTCCGTCTATGTTTTTAGGTCTTATATTTTTATAAATAAATAAATGTCCGATCGTTTTCAGAGTCCATCAGCAAACAGTTGCTCCATGATGAAGTACCTGCTCCACTGACTATTTCTCAATCTGCTATTTTCAATATGAATATAAATCGGAGGACATATGGTGTTATTGCTTCCAGATGGCATTGAGAAAGGTTGTAGATCATTATGGGATTCTCCCTGTGGTTAACTGTTTGGTTCAGCACACGGTAAGGGCTTTTGTGTTTGCATCCCAGTGGGATTATTAGTCCCATGATTCTTGTAAAAGTGTGTCGTATAAAATCACACGAAGCTCTCAGATTAGTCAAGGCTAACAGCTACATATATTTTAAATGCAACTTGCAGAACTATTTGAATATCACTGAAAGGAAATGCTCAAATGTATAAGTGTGCACCATTCAAATAATTGATTGATCAGAATAATGTTTAGAATGGTTTCCTACAGCACAAGGAACTACTTAGAAGGACATGAGAAAATCTCTAAATCTTTATCATTATTAAAAAAATGCCAGGGGCTGTGAGCTAGTTAATTAGCTAACTGCTAGTAAACGCTTGCATTTATCACAAGTCGACATGTGTGGGATTTCAAGATCTTAGTCTAAGTAAAGGCGTTTTTCTGCCGATACAGGGACTTCTTTCTGTTCAGCCAAGGGTAGGTTTACTTTAGCCCAAGAAGGAGTTCCTTCCACCAAAGCTTCTGCAGCCTAAGAGGGGATGACTCTGTTCCAGTTGGGGGCTTTGTCTGCCAACGCAGGAGCTTTTGCCCAAGTGGGTGCTTCCTCCACCCATGGTGTAGACTTCTTGTTTTTCTTTACACCAAAGTGTTGGTTTCTTATGAGCAACTGTGGGTTTTCTTCGTATATACACCCAGGCAGAAGCTGCTTCACCTTTCTTCTTCTGTGAAGAAGTAAATGCTTCATCCTCCCAAGTAGGAGCTTCTTCTGGTGCTTCACACTGTCGTCTGAAGGGTTTGCGCTGGCCAACCCTCTTCCTTGCGATTTACCTTCTTGCAGGTTTCATCTCCAACCAAAATCTAACATCCCTGTTTTAGTTGATGAAGAACTTGTTAAGGCAACGATTAGATGGGCAGGAAGTCTTCAGGAAGGTAGATCTCCAGGAACAGGGTTGGAGACCACTGCTTTAGACACGTGACCGGTGGATTAACAGTGATTTTCTTTGGAAATATATGATTGGCTACACCATCTCTACCGTTATTCTTGGCTATTCTAGACCAAAATGAGCCGAATGATTGCACGGCAATTTAATAATCTTTCTTATATGCGGGCGGCTGTGGCTCAAGTGGTAGAGCGGGTTGTCCATTAATCGTAGGGTTGGTGGTTCGATTCCCGGCCCACATGACTCCACATGCCGAAGTGTCCTTGGGCAAGACACTGAACCCCAAGTTGCCCCCGATAGTAAGTTAGCGCCTTGCATGGCAGCTCTGCTACCATTGGTGTGTGAGTGTGTGTGAATGGGTGAATGAGACACAGTGTAAAGCGCTTTGGGTAAAAGCGCTATATAAGTGCACCATTTACCATTTTATTTACCATTTATAAGATTCAAAAATACTTCCGTTTTTTTTTTTAGTTAAGTACTTCAGTGTAGTTTCTTTTATAGACTTCAGAAAGTGTGCTCTTGAAAAGACTATTAAGTCTTTTCTTTTCTCCTCCTGAATCTTTTTTATTGTCTTCTGACTTTCTTGCTCATTGATCTCAGACAGCAGGCTCAGCAGTCTTGTGCTCGCACACACGGTTCAGACAATCAACTGCCACAAAGATCCATCGACTCCCATCAGAGTCAGGGCCACCTTAAAAAACAAGTGGTGTACAGAACACTTCAGTATATTCCTGTACTGACGATATCTTTGGCGTCATCCCAAACTGGATTGAGGAAAATGATAAGGTCTTGATTGCTGAGAGACCCTTAGTGATTTTGTTCAGCGATAAACCACAAACTCCACCTTGGTGAGCCATGGCACCTTGCACAGGTGTTATATTCTCCCCCAAAACCTCTAATGACAAATGGAGGGCTGAGGAAAGGGTGAATTGAGGGCGGTGAGTTAAAGAAAGGTGGTAAGGGGTGAAAGAAAAGGTGTCAGAGGATGAGAGATTGGACACATGTCTTAAATTGGCTATAGAGTAAAGAGAAAGCTGAAAACTTTATTTTTTTCAGGAAGACAGAGTGATAGAGGAAATGAAAGAGATAAGAGCTTGCAATCTGAAAGTTCCTGTCATGTATATTGTTTGCGATTTCATCTAGTAGGATCAACACGGAGCGTGTTTAGTGGTGGGATTTAGTCTAGCGCACGGTGAAGGATTATATAAAGAAAATACATTCATTTACAGTTTAATACTGACGTTCCATCCAACTGGCTTTATTATTCAAGTATTACATTTATATTTACATTTATTCATTTAGCAGATGCTTTTATCCAAAGCGACTTACAAATGAGACACACTCACACACCAATGGTAGCAGAGCTTCCATGCAAGGAGCTAGCTTGCCATCGGGGGCAACTTAGGGTTCAGTGTCTTGCCCAAGGGCACTTCGGCATGGGATCGCCCGGGCCGGGATTCGAACCACCAACCCTACGATTAGTGGATTAGTGGACAACCCGCTCTACCGACTGAGCCACAGCCGTCCTTTTAGTCCTATTATTATGGACTAAAAGCAATTTGCCAATGATCACGATGGTTTATTAGAACTCATATTATGACTTGTTATAGCAGCTTTAAACAGTCATTCACTCACTGGACTCTTTTCATTCTCTTTCTTGAAGATATAAGGGGTGAAATTTCTAATATTGGTGCATGGTTGTCCAGGCAGACTTCTCCAGAAAAGCCTCATGAAGGAAACAAACCTTCTCTCCAACATTGTTGGATAAACGGTTTCTTCGTGGCGTATATCTGTGCCGCTTCTGCTTCCAGACTCAATGATGTATCGGACAAACAATGCACTTGTCTGCTGGTAATTCTGTTTGTGTACTTGCGTTTCATTACTGGCCATCGACCGGCTGTCCTCTTCAATATGACCAGCGTAGAGAAACTGGGTCATGGAATCATGTCTTGGTTATTGATAGAGTTTGGTGGTCGCTCTTTCTGTGCTGGATGGTTAATAAGTGTTTTGTGCTGTCTTTTCAAGCGCAAGACCAGCAGGCATTATGGGATTGAGAACAGTGCTTGAGTACCTCTGATTAAGGGTGTTCTTCAGGGTCCTGCAGTGGTTTAAGAGAGGCCACTCGATGCAGTTCCTGGACTTTTAAATATGCATGGTATGCATTTGACCTGCTTGGAGAGCCACCAGACTTACAGATGATATCTGGTCAAAATACCCAGGCTTGGTAAAAAAAAAAATATAATAATACTAATACTAATAATAACAATCTGGTCTGTGATGATGTTAATGGTTCTTGTTTTTTCCAAGGAAGAATGCAGTCTTGGTGAGAAAAAATGACCAGATGCATGTGCCATTTGGCTGATACAGGCTAGATGTTTTATACGAGCATGGCTGATATGGCGAGGACTGTACTAGAATGAGGAGAGCCAGCCTAGCTCCTCCCCAGAGACTTCGATCCAGACTCCGTGTCCACGTCAGCTGTGGTGACTGATTCATCTAATATTGATTGATCGAATTGATCTCATAAAGCTCAACGGCTCAAGACTGAATTGTGGTGTCCTTATTCTATACCATCATACTCAGGCATGCATACAGCCCTTCCATAAATGCTATGTAAACGTCTCCTCACAGAAAACGTATTAATATAAACTTGTGATTTGCAACTGCATGACTGTCAGAGCTGCTGTTATAGGAAAAAATCAATTAATCAACACCTTCACTGAGAGTCTGCTCCGATGAGCCATCGTGACTGTACCGTATCGTACCGTATCCTGTTGTTCCTCAATTTGTCCGGAATCCCATGATCACTGTTGACTCCTGAATCTCATAATTCGCAAGAAAGCATTCCTCAAGTGCCAGTCTGAGAGATACTTAGTGATCGTCTACAAAAAATATATATCAAAAACTCCATGTTGAATCAGGGCAGCTTCTGAAAGGTGCGATTTTTCTCCTCAAACTCTTTAACAGGATGGCAGAGGAAAGTGAGAATGAAGGCGGTGAGCCAAAGAAAGGTGGCAAGAGCATGAGAGATTGAGCAGAAGTCGTATTAAATCGCTCAACGGGAGACCGAATCCCGGTTTTCTTGAAGACAGCGACTCTATAACCGAAAATGAGAAACGCTCACCTTCCGTAGATTTCCACATTTCACTGTGTTCCGGTTTGGTTTTGCACATGTTGAGTACCAAAGGTAGTACCAAAAATAGGCATCCGTGATGTAAAGCGATGCACATCTATCGTTTTTTTTGCAGTATCACGGAGTGTGCATGTTCTCCTCGTGTGTCGGGGGTTTCCTCCGGGTACTCCGGTTTCCTCCCCCAGTCCAAAGACATGCATGGTAGACTGATGGGCGTGTCTAAAGTGTCCGTAGTGTATGAATGTGTGTGTGAGTGTGTGTGTGAGTGTGCCCTGTGATGGACTGGCACTCTATCCAGGGTGTACCCCGCCTTGTGCCCCATGCTCCTTGGGATAGACTCCAGGTTCCCCGTGACCCTGATAAAGGAGTAAGCCGTAGAAGATGGATGTATGTATGTATGTATGGATGGATGGATGGATGGTTGGATGGATGGATGGATGGATGGATGGATGGATGGATGGATGGATGGATGGACATCATACCTGAGCATTTTTTTTTTTTTTACCCCACTGTGTGACGTTACATCGCTGATAGCTCTGGTCTTGTAACAGCTTGAGAAAAATAGCATCTTGAAAGTGACATCTTACAGATAAAACACCTGAGAAATGTGACATTGAGGCATGAAATGGATGTGCCATGATCTTTTGTACAAATCTGGATCCTCAAAAGATGTGCGCCTTTACAAATGTCAGCGGTTTCAGACATTAATTTTTAGCTTAATTCTTAATATACTATATGTAAAAGGGGGAAAATGATAAAAAAAAAAAAAAAAAGTGATTAACTCTTTCTTTCGTATTCGCTGTTAAGTCGAGCTGGGTGCGCCTGCGGCCCTGTGTCTCAAACGAGAGGGATAGAAACAAAAAGATGACAAACCTGGAGGAAGGAGCGTGTCGGAACGTCAGCCATCCATGTTGAAACATGCGAGGAAGGATTTGTCTGTCTGGTCGGGGTGCTGGGGAGTCATTAGGCAGAAAGCTCATTAAAGAGTTTAAACAGAGAGAGGCAGAGGGGAGTCTGGCAGTGTTTGTGTTTGGGGCTGCGTTCCTCCTTTCGCTTACGATGATAAGCCTGGAGCAGCGCATCTGAACCAGCACAGAGACTCTCCCAGGCCCGAGTCCTGTTTCTCTGATCATTGCAGCAGCACGGCTCCTCAAAACACACCGTTCGGCGCTCGCCTCGCCTCTGATTTATACGCTTCAGGGGTTTGCTGAACAGCTTATGGATTCACCGAGGCCCAGAACAAAAGTGTTCAAAGATTCCAGGAGCTTTGTGCCGTGGTGCGAGCGGCAGAAGTGCATGCTGGAGTTCTTCATGGCTGCCGGGCATACCTGTGGCCTCGTGGTTGTGTTCCACATGTGTTTTACCTGTTGGTTCTTCTTCATGTGGAGTGTTTGGACTGGAAAATGTGCTCACTGCTGTGGCACGGTACATGGGTTGTGTAAGGATTTTATTCAGTTAGAAGTAAAAGACGTGCATCTTCTTTTTGCCTTTGATTGGATGATTTAAACAGAGTTATAATAAATCATTCAAATCCACCAAGGTGAGGGAGAAAATTCTAACTTTCACCAAGCACCATGGTTTAATGATAGAGAAAGAGCAGCAGCTTATTTCTGTGTGGACATTTTTTAATTTTTTTAATGAGTAGAAAAAAAGTGTAGATTAAATTTTTTTCTTTTATTTTGGTTATTGTTTTTTATTATTTATTTTTATTATTTCCATGTTGATTGACTAATATTTTAGTTGTAGAGTGGAAAAAATAATATAACAAACAAAAAAAGAATCTGTGTCAAATCTCTTTCACAATTAGTTTCCTTGATGGAGGTGAGGTGTGGCCTATTTAATGATTGGTCTCTATGATACAAGCGTGGCCTCTCTAACATTCAGTCTCCTTGAGGGAGGTGTGGCCTATTTAATGATTGGTCTCTATGATACAGGCGTGGCCTCTTTAACATTCGGTCTCCTTGAGGGAGGTGTGGCCTCTTTAATGATTGGTCTCTATGATACAGGCGTGGCCTCTTTAACATTCGGTCTCCTTGAGGGAGGTGTGGCCTCTTTAATGATTGGTCTCTATGATACAGGCGTGGCCTCTTTAACATTCGGTCTCCTTGAGGGAGGTGTGGCCTCTTTAATGATTGGTCTCTATGATACAGGTGTGGCCTCTTTAACATTCGGTCTCCTTGAGGGAGGTGTGGCCTCTTTAATGATTGGTCGGTATGATACAGGCATGGCCTCTTTAATGGTATCCTTGAGGGAGGTGTGGCCTATTTACTGATTGGTCTCTATGATACAGACGTGGCCTCTTTAACATTCGGTCTCCTTGAGGGAGTCGTGGCCTATTCAATGATTGGTCTCTATGATACAGGTGTGGCCTCTTTAACAGTCGGTCTCCTTGAGGGAGGTGTGGTCTATCAATGATTGGTCTCTATGATAGAAGCGTGTCCTCTTTACCGATCAGTCTTCATGCGGGAGGCGTGGCCTCTTTAGATGTCAGTCTCCTTGAGGGGAAGTGGCCCCTCTCTCGCTCCTTTAAGCAATCTAAACAGTGTCTAAAGTGACTGTGTTTGAAATTGGTCTTTTATACACTGGATTGTTGATGGAGTTGTAGATCTGCGTGGTATCTCATCAGAAGTAGAGATCTCTGAGCCATATTTTGGATGCATATATTTGCTCTGTTCCGTGGCCCTTTATTTCCAACGCCTACCACAAAGCCCCTAAATGTCTACCATTAATATGCTTTTACGTGAACTTTAAAAGATAATTGCTATCTTTTAAATTCCACTCGAACCCTCAAGCTGGTAGAGTTTGTAAAGCAGCGGGAGACGCCGACTGCCTCGACTCGCCCATTTATCAAAGGATCTCATTAACAGAGACAATATTGATCCAGCGTGGTGGAGGGCTAAAGCCAGTGGGAATCCAGCAGCCGCATCCTCAGATGCATCGAGTCAAACACATCTAATTAGACATCGTGGAAGTTGTGTTATCGTGCCACGGTTAACAAGAGTGGTCATCCAATACACTCAGCCTATTCAATCAGCAGGGCAAACAGTATTAATCCAAAGGTCGGGATTGCAGGCGACAGATGAGGGAAGGTCACATGGCTCGTCATTGCAAACAGAGGAGTGGAAAAAAAAAATGCTGAACTGTCACACAGGGCTGGATATGGGCATGCGGACAGGAATTTCAGTCTATTATTCAGTGAAATAGCAAAACAAATCCAAAACAAATCACCTGCTATGGAGAAACAGTGGAGGAACCAAGAAAGTAAGCAAGCAAGCAACCATGAAGGTATGCAAGTCTCAGAAAAAAAGAAAGTACGCCAGTAATTAATCAATTAACCATGCAACTAAATAAACAAGGAACACTAGATAGGTCAAGTTCATCACGAGAAACATTGATGTTGGCTTGACAAAGCAGGTCTGGAAGTTTCATAAGCTTGAAGATAGTTTGAAGTTGATAGACAGAACTAATTTTGACAGAACATTTTGAACCAATCACTGAACATTTTGTCAGTGTTAGTCTATAGGAGTTAGCCGACCGTATGCTACAAGAAAACCATACATCCAATCATCCATTCATCCATCCATCTTCAACCGCTTACTCCTTTTCAGGGTCACGGAGAAGCTGGAGTCTATCCCAGGAGGTATTGGGCACAAGGCAGGGTACACCCTGGACAGGGTGCCAGTCCATCACAGGGCACAATCACATACACACTCACACACACACATTCATACACTACGGACACTTTAGACACGCCAATCAGCCTACCATGCATGTGTTTGGATTGCATGGTAATTTAGACATCCAATCAGTGTTTTTTAATTTTTTTTTAAATACAGCTTGATAAGGCAGAACAGCCTGAAGGGCAATTCTGAGTTCGGTTAATGTACTATAGCTTGAAAGATTTAGTCCACAATCTTGACTAAAAAGCTGACCGGTACTTTTGTCTTTTCTTGCATTGATTATTGCAACGCACTCTTTACTGGGGTTTCGATAAATAAATTGCGTTTTGTGCAAATTTCGGCAGATAGAATCCTGACTAGATTCAGGACAAGTGATCACATCACTCCGATTTTGGAGTTTGTGCCCTTGTTGATTTTAAAATCCTCATGCTTATATACAAAGCTTTTCACGGTTTGGCTCCCCAGACTCCGAGCGATTAACCCATTACACCCCAAAAATGTGATATCTGCTCTTCTAATTCTGCTCTTTAAACTGTCCCTCAGACCCGTTTACGTATTACGGGTGATTTACGAACATTTTCTTCACATGCTTCTTAAAACTGTGGAACTCACTACCATCTGACCTTGGAGAAGCCCAGTCTTTTAGTGTATTTAAAGCTTCTCTCAAAACAGATTTCTTTCAGATAGCTTTTACTTGATGAATGTGTTTGTTAAATTATTACTATCACTACTATTATTGGTATTATTGAAAAAAAAAACTTTTCTTCTTCTTCTTCTTCTTCTTCTTCTTCTTCTCTTATTATTATTATTATTATTATTATTATTATTATTATTATTATTATTATTATTATTATCATATTATTATTACTACAATTTTCAATATAAGTCAGTGGGAATGTTGGCCACGTTGAGCTTCTCTAACAGGAAAGCCATCGTTCTGTTAGTGCACGGATTCAGAACAGACTGAACATCTTTGGTGAGTTTGGTATCATTTAGACATGTTGAGTCTCAAAAGAAGAAGAAGAAGAATCAAGAACCAAAACAAGTCCCAGAAAACACAAACAAGCACTTAAACAATTAACCATGTAACTAAATAAGAAAATAAAGAAGCAAGCGAGTAGGTAACCATCCTTCCTTCCATCCAGCTATCCAACCTTCCATCCAGCAATTCATCCTTCCATCCATCCATCCATCCCCCTCCATTCATTCATCTATCCTTCCTTGAATCCATCCATCCATCCATCCATCCTTCCATCCATCACTCCATCCTTCACTCCATCCAACTATCCAACCTTCCATCCATCCATCCATTCCTCCATCCAATCATCCATTCTTCCATTCATCCATCTATCCATCCATCCAATTATCCCTCAATCCATCCTTCCATCAATCCCTCCATCCATCCATCCATCCATCCATCCAACCTTACATCCATCCATCCTTCCTTCCATCCATCCATCCTTCCATCCAACCTTACATCCATCCATCTTTCCTTCCATCCATCCATTTTCTGCAATGCTTTTCCTACACTGGTTCGCAGGGAGCCTTTATCCTATCCCAGGGAACTCTGGGAACAAGGCGGGAGACACCCTGGACGGTGTGCTAACTCATTGTAAAGTGAGTAAGTAACCAAATATAAGCAAGTAAGTAATCAATTAAAGAAAGAAAAAAATATATAAATAAAACAGCAGTACAAATATTCCCATATTCATTTAAATGTAAAATTCTGTGTTGATATGATTGTACATTTCATCTGTCAATATGTCAACACACTAGGTGAAGTCAGCTGTTATTGTTTAGGATTTTAGTTTTTTATTTCGAAAATAAGTTTTCTTTCCGGCATTTAGTTCTTTTTGTTTTATCAGACAAGTAAAAACGAATTGAAACTCGCACCGTACCTATCAGGACTTTGATCTTGCTTGTAGTCTGTTC
>JAFFST010054807.1:54454-67434 GCA_022414735.1 Noturus placidus | reverse complement strand
CCCCCCCCCCCCCCCACGCCAAAGCGTTGACAAACGTGATACAGCGACGAGACAAGACGAGGAAGCATGAAGGCCTTGCTCTTATTTTCCCAATGAGTTCTCCACGCTTATGTCACATCTGAGAGCTTTCGGGAAGGGAAACAAGACTGCCGGAGATTTCAAGAACGTCTAAAAGGTCAAATAATCAAACAAATGCCAAGAGTGTCAAACGGTTTCTCTCTGGAAAATCACTCTCAGGCAAACAGTGTTGGACTTCATATTCAGAGTTTCTGTTTCTTTTAGGAGTTTTTTTGTTTTGTTTTCTTGATAGAAAACAGGTCTGATGCGAGGTTGGCCTTTAATTAAACGTTAGAGGATTGATTATTTTGCCACAGCTGAACAGGAACAAAGCAAAGCAACCTTTCGGTAACAATGAAAACATTTTTAAACGTCTCACAAACAATTTTGGAAACGTCTTTGCGCACGATGCTTGACTGCGAATAGAAATTGCACTTTGAACTGCAACAATGTTTTGGGTTCATTGCAATACAGAGCGCATGCAAGACATCAGGATACAGTGTGCGAGGACTGAAAATTTTCAATTATATACCATTACAGGTGGCAATATCGAGGCGGTGAACTGTGATGGTAGGCGTATAAAGCACAACTCTTAATCTAGCAGTGATGACTAAATAAACACGTTCACGGGCGGCTGTGGCTCACGGTAGAGCAGGTTGTCCACCAATCGTAGGGTTGGCGGTTCGATTCCTGGCCCGTGCGACTCCACATACCGAAGTGTCCTTGGGCGAGACACTGAACCACAAGTTGCTCCCGATGGCAAGTTAGCACCTTGTGTGCCAGCTCTGCTCCCATTGGTGTGTGTGTGAATGGGTGAATGAGACACAGTGTAAAGCGCTTTGAATAAAAGCGTTATATAAGTGCGCCATTTACCGTTTACGTTCCATAAACGCTTTTTCAATAGAAAATATGGGGAGGGGGAATAGAAAGAGCGAAACTGAAATCTGCTAGATGTTCCCGCCTGCGTTCGGCGATTATTAGATATAATATTAAGTACCCAGAAAACAGGGGACGTGCCGTGGATGTTGCGAACATCCACTTTGGTCTGGTGTATTGCGTTCGCTGGCGGATGTTCCGAGGACGTCAGAGGATATCAAATCATAACACTACTGAATGTGTACTGAATTTCAGTGAACGTCCCCTTGAACGTCATGGTGACCCTAAACGTGGACGTTCGGCGATCGTGCGTAGCGGGCAATTAGGGGACGTCCTGGGGACATTTTTTTTGTCAGCTGGGTACAGATTGTACGTTATTATTCTAAATAAATAGTTTCAAATTCGTCACTTTTTTAAAATGTTTTATGTGTGTGCGGAGTTTGCACGTTCTCCCCGTATGTCGGGGGTTTCCTCCTGGTATTCCGGTTTCCTCCCCCAGTCCAAACACATGCATGGTAGGCTGATGGGCGTGTCTAAAGTGTCCGTAGTGTATGAATGGGTGTGTGAGTGTGTATGTGATTGTGCCCTGTGATGGACTGGCACCCTGTCCAGGGTGTACCCCGCCTTGTGCCCGATGCTCCCTGGGATAGACTCCAGGTTCCCCGTGACTTTGAAAAGGAGTAAGCGGTTGAAGATGGATGGATGGATGGATGGACTCAGACGTCATAAACGCACCTTTCTACTTACTGTACATCACCGCCTAGCGACGTTCCCACTGCCATTTCCACTGCGGCTAAATTGTAAATGATCTGCACTTATTTACACTGGTTGTCATTCACACACACACACCAATGGTAGGAGAGCCGCTATGCAAGGCGCTAACTCATCATCGGGAGCAGTTTGGGGTTCAGTGTCTTGCCCAAGGACACTTCGGCATGTGGAGTCACGTGGAACGGGCATCGAACCGCCAACCCTACGATTAGTGGACAACCCGCTCTACCACCTGATCCACAACCACAGCCACTAAAGTCCTCCCTACGTTCAGACATATCCGATTATCCTAAAGAAATACAGAAGACATAGCGAAAAGCCACCTGCTTGTCCGCGATGGAGTGAAGATGCTTTCAGGCTTGACATTTCATACCAAGGTTCCATCTGTTCATTAAGTTTCCGGGAAAGCTTCAAAGAAAGGTTGACCACAGCCGAGCATCAAATACCATGAACACAAAGTCTATTTAGAGGGGGACAGGTTAAGCTTTTTTATTCCAACTTTACTCATCGCTCCCACCACCTTTCCATTTTTTTCTTCTCTACACTGCTTTCAGAGCTTCACTGGATTTGTTTGGGGGAGGGAGGGGTTTTGATGTTGACTTTTAACCGAAAGACTACAGGAATCTATGACTCCCAGAGCAGTGAACAGGAAGTAGAACATCATCAGCATATCAGTATCCTCTTCAGGAGGGTTGAATAATTTTGATTGCAACTAATATGTATATATATATATATATATATATATATATATATATATATATATATATATATATATATATATATTCAAATCCGCCTGTATTGCTATAACGAATCTTCTACTACGCCATAGTCTGAGAGATCCGGAGCATAATAAAACATGCCGGAGCTGTTCTGAGGCATCACGGCTGAGTCTGTGGTCGTGGCGTTTCAAAATAGGATTCAATCTCCAAGCTGTGTGTGTTCTGTGATGCACAGCAGTAGCCTTCGACACTAAGCACACGCTTCAGAGAGCGGTCGTAATGAAAACAGAGCTGACGCGCCGGTGTCCTGATACGGGTCGGAATGTTGGGGAGCGAGCAGATAAAGTGTGCGAATAATTACAGTTTGCAGCGCAATTATAAATATGCATTGGCTTTCTATCTGGGAGCCGACGTTGCCTGGACACAGTGAGCTGAGCAGCTCTGACTCTCATTCCAATGAACTCTGACAAGTGAGAAGTCTGAACTGGAAGTTTGTCAGCGTAATTAGATATTTATGGAATAATTTGCCGCTTATAACAAACCCAAATGAGCAAGGACTAAACATGAGCTGCAACTTGGGTTTACAGAGCTGATAGGCTGCAGCATTTCGGTGACAAATCGCATCCAAGCTGAATCTACTAATGAAACATACTGTGTGTTGTGCTGTTCAGGGATAATGATGATGATGATGGTGTGATGAAACAGGGTTGCTGTTTAACTCGCATTGCGTTTGAGGTTCTTCTGATTTTCTTGTATATTAACATCTAGGCTGTATTTCTCTTCCGTCACCCCGAATCTGTAGGGAACACTAACCTGTGCGTGTATATAGCCGAGTATAAATACTCAATACTCAGTGCTTCTCGGCTGCCATGAAGCCTTTGTCGGCTGTAGATATTTGCGAGATTGGTTTGTGCTTCATGCATGTAAAGCTATAGCAGATTCTGTTTCACTCGCTGCACAAAACTCATCTCGCTGGCGCTGCCCGAACCGTGCGGATATATATTTATACAAGAATAGTCTGAGGGAGAGAGAGAAGTTCCACATTCGGGTTATTTTTATGGCCCTCTGTTATGCAGAGCGTAAATGAGGCCTGCAGTGCAACATTTCTGGAGTCATAATTCCAGCTCGAGTTGAAGCCTCGAATTAAATCAGGCAAAAAAAAAAAAAAAAAAAGTCCTGTTGCTTTCCTCAAACTTCATGACAGTAATGGGCTATTTTGTCAACATAATGCCACGGTAAATGGGGCGGGGTAATGGCCGCCTGCGCTGATTGAAATGGAAAATGAAAGGCAGGTATGGAGGTTCTGGGACGCAGCCCATTTTGAAGCTTGGCCTCCTAGCGAATTGTGTGTGTGTGTGTGTGTGTGTGTGTGTGTGTGTGTGTGTTTTCATTCACTTATTGGACCATAGCTTCTGGATAGCAGAGCTGTGAGCCGTGAGACCATTTCCCCAGAACTGGATACGGTTGATTTAGCTTCGTGCTTTCACGCTGATGTATGAAAGTTGACCATTTCTGTGCACTTTATAGCTTGAATCAAGTTTTGCAATGAAAAGTCAAACTTTCACCATCATGAAGACTAATCATGGTTTAGAGAAGACTTCATTCATTCATTTTTTTGTTTGTTTGTTTATTTGATCCGGTATAGATTCCCGCAATGGTGGAACGTAATGTCACTCTCTGTATACGTAACCGGATCTGTTGGCGTGGCCTAAAATCTGAGGTCGAAACCCACCGTGAAACTGACCAGGCCGTTACTAAGGATGAATAAATGAACGCTGTAAACGTATCACACAGTGACACACGTTCCTGTTAATGTTTCCTGGATGCTCCGTGTCTGATTGCTCACGCATGAGAGTACAAACCTCCTTCTTGTTAGGTCCTGTCAGTCATATCTGTATTTCTATTGGTTCATTCCAATCATATCCGTATTCGATTACATCCCCAGTAGTAGCTCAGTGGTTAAGACATTGGACTACTGATCAGAGTTCAAATTCCACTCCCACCACCAAGCTGCTCCTGCTTGGCTCTTGAGCAAGGCCTTTAAACCTCAACTGACAGTTGCTCTGGATAAGGGCGTCGGCCAAATGCCATCCATATAGATATTGATATAGCAGAGATCTGGATATAGCATCCCTTTCCTTTGCGAGAACATTATTGTTTCAGCTATTTCTGCCATTAAAACACCTGAGGATGGAACCCCACTCTAAGCAGCTCAGACGAGACAGCGCTATGAGATGACCTGACATTTTATCAAAGCTGAACAGCGAGGAAAATGAGTTTGGACGTCCACCGGAGGTGAGCAAGCACCGGAGGTGAGTGACAGACTGGGTCAGAGACGGGGGCGTCTGAGGAAGCTGCTGATGCTGTTAGTCCCGGCTTTTTAAAAAAACTGTTTTGGGAACGTCGCACGAGGTGGAAGGCAATAATAGCTGAACGAGAAAAGCCCTATATGGTCACAGTGAAGGAGGTGTGGCCTGCACACCTGGCAGTTCCTGTGAAAGAGGCGTGGTCTGTGCACCAGTTAGTGCCACTAAAAGTGGTGTGAGCTGTGTACCTGTCAATTCCAGTGAAAGAGTGTAGCTTGTGTACCTGCCAGTCTCAGTGAAGGAGGTGTGGCCTGTATAACTGTCAGCTCCAAGGATGGAGGTGTGGCCTCTGTGTCTAAGTCCCAGTGAAAGGGTGTGGTCTAGACTTCTGTTGGTGCTAGTGAAGGAGGCATTCCCTGTGTGTCTGTTAATCTCTGTGAAGGAGATTGATGGTCTGTGTAACATTTGGTCTGTTTGAAGGAGGTGTGGCCAGTAAAAAGAAGTCTCCAGTGAAAGGGTGTGGCCTATTAACATGTCAGTCTCAGGGAAAAAGTTCTGGCATTTGTAGTTTATTTCTTTAGAGTTACATTTAATTCATTGAGGTTCAATGGAACAAGTTCCTGCGTACGTTATAGCAGCTATAAACAGTCTTCCCTTCACCAGCCTGCAGCGTATCATAATACTGAGAAACGGAATAAAATCATAAACTCCTCTGCACTGAAGACTTACACTGGAGACTCCTTCCCGAAATGATAAATAAACATCTCCTAAAAAACAGGTCTTGAATTAAATTAGGATTTGATATTGAGCTTCAAATACATGTTCCCGCAAAGTTCTCCATATGTCAGCTTTAAACACACACACACACACACACACACACACACACACACACACACACACACATACACACAATGCTGCCCTAGCCCATTTGGTGCCCGTGGCAAGATTTATCCTCCTGTACTTTTAAATTTTTATTAAAAAACCCTGTCCGTTGCACACTCTGCCGCTTATTTACATCGGCACTAGGGGGCGCCAACGAAACAATTTGAACAAACAAACTTTCCTGAGGTAATAAAAGACAAGAGGAACGTTAAATGTGACTCAGTACTCTGACGCCCTAGGCGGCTGCACATGACGCCTAATGGATTGAGCGACCCTGAACACACACACACACACACACACACACACACACACACCGGTGATGAAAGAATCACACCCAAATAGAAACCTGTTTGTTCTGCAAAGCAGCAGATTGCATTGCCCCTGTCCTGATTTTCAGGCACGAGTAAACAGGTGTTAACAGAAAACACGACTAATCTAAACGCCTGTGAGGAAAAAATAAACGAATAAATAAAAGCGTCAAACCACCCTGACCCTGCCGCAAACTCGTCTCGATCTGTACACGGCATCCTCCGCTGGATAATTCATTCCACATCACATGCCGACATAAGTGGAACGTAGACCTCCTCGACCCGTTCTTCTTGCAGAGATAGGCAATGCACGTCCGCTTTTTTTCCCTTTTCTTTTCTTGATAGAAAATATCCATTTCCTCTGTCGCTAATGTTGATTTAAGAACTGGAGTGCATGATAAATAATGGAAAAGGGTCCATCATCGCTTACGCTCTCTTACGCTCGCCTGGAGGTTTAGTCAGATTTTTAGTTGCTTTTATTTTGTTCGGGAGACATGTCAGAAAGTGTGTGTGTGTGTGTGTGGGGGGGGGTTCGAAGGTATCCATCAACAGGGGGTGTAATTAATTAATTAATGCTTTCGCTAGATTATTAGGAAGTGTAATGCTACCACATTAATGACATCAGCAAAATGGTCTATTTCACTTTCCATAAGTACTCCATCCATCCATCCATCCATCCATCCATCCATCCATCTATCCTCTACCTCTTACTCCTTTATCAGGGTCACGGGGAACCTGGAGCCTATATCAGGAGGCATCGGGTACAAGGCGGGGTACACCCTGGACAGAGTGCCAGTCCATCACAGGGCACAATCACATACACACTCACACACCCATTCATACACTACGGACACTTTAGACACGCCCATCAGTCTACCATGCATGTGTTTGGACTGGGGGAGGAAACCGGAGTACCCGGAGGAAACCCCCGACACACGGGGAGAACATGCAAACTCCACACACACATGGCCCTGGCGGGACTCGAACCCCGGACCCTGGAGGTGTGAGGCGAGCGTGCTAACCTTCCATCAATGTTAAATAAACATCTCCTTACAGAAAAAGACACGTTTATGTGGCACGTCCTCCATACAAGTCTCTGTGAAGGAACTGCTACGTACGGTACTCTTTGCAGGTGACAGTTAGCGATTAGCATTAGCATTCAGTTTGTATCCTGCTAGTTAAAAACAGTGTGATTTTAAAATGAGGCAGAATTGTTCTTGTGTTTTGAGTTTCGTACTTTAAGTGAAGGTAAGTGTGTATACTATCCTGTTTACTTTGAGTGATCTTCACCGGAGGATTTATTTCGATGAGTCAATGCACTTTTACTTGTGGTACTTTTAGCACTTCTGGCTGTAGCTGGAGATCTGCCAAGCACCTGTATGATTGATTTTTTATTTATTTATTTATTTATTTTTTATTCCTGCCCTTTCGCACAAGCTGTCAGTACAAGAATCCGACTTTCATGCAAGCACTTGTTCCGTGATCTCAGACCAACCGGCTTTTACGTGACATGAGCGATGGCGCGGTCGAGCCAGAGCATGGCCAATTGAATCTCGCATTAGACATGGCTGAGGTTTAACATGGTGAAAAATACCCTCGGCGAATCCGGACAGGCGAGTCATCCATTACCCCAGGGTTCAATTTCCTCCCTCGAATTTTGCCCATCCGCCATTAGTCTGTCCTCATTAGGGCCAAGCTTAGGGACATTTAGGGCCTTATTACGTGGTCCAGGCTAACGTGGGCTGTTTCAGTCTCACAGGAGAGCAGCAGGACAAATAAGTGTCACCGTCATGATATCTTTAGCGCTAAGGCCACTGCTGTAGCGCCGCTGCCTCGGCTCATGTGACCTGCTGCCAATTAGACGGAGGAAGAGTCACTGCCTCAAGCTTCCTCCTCTGCATTCTGACTAAATTTAGTACAAAGACGGCGCACTGTAATTATAGAGTGCAGGTGATGAAGCTAGATCAGTTTAGTCAGGGTTGTGTTTCAGGCTAGTGTGCTAGCATGGCTAATTCGCTAACTGTTAAACGTTTCACTTAAACACGAGGACTAATTAAAACTTTTTAGGCGAGTCAGCGATAAAGTGCCAAATGTGAAGAGCAGCAAGAAGTACCAAAGTGCTAACGGCTAATGCCAAAGCTACTCGGTCAGGACCGAAATTAGCACAGGTATTTTTTTTTTATAAAGTTGGCTAATCTGGTATTCAGTGAAGAACTTGCTGAGCTTCACATCTTCTTTATAGGAACTTCACACATCATATTTCACACATCTCCTTATAGTATAGTGCCTGTTTATTTATTTTTTCTTCATGAGCTGTTTATTTTTACACATGATTGTCATGTGATTCATTCATTTTTATTTATTTTTTTAACTACAGTAATTTATTTATACGTGATTTTTACACAATTTATTCCTTTTCAGTTTAGAATCAATCACGTGTTACTGAGAGAAAGGAGTCCGAACACACAGAGCATCACAGCTTGCTGCGTATGGAGCCATGTAGCTGCAGAGAGCGGTCAGACTGCTCATGCTGACCCCCTGTACACCACTGAAACACCTACAATGGGAGAGTGAACATCAGAACTGGACCATGGAGCGATGGAAGAAGGTGGCCTGGTCTGATGAATCATGTTTTCTTTTACATCATGTGGAGGTCGGGTGCGTGTGCGTCACTTACCCGGGGAAGAGACGGCACCAGGATGCACTACGGGAAGAAGGTAGTGTGATGCTCTGTGCAATGTTCTGGTAGGAAATCTCGGGTCCTGCGTTCATGTGGATGTTACTATGATACGTCCCACCTATCTAAACATTGTTGCAGATCCAAATTCTTCAGATCTCAATCCGATCGAGCGTCTATGGGACGTTCTGGACAAACTAGTCCGATCCACGGAGGCCCTACCTCGCAATTCTGCTTTGGTGCCAGATCCCACAGCACACCTTCAGAGGTCTTGTGGAGTCCATGCTACGACGGGTCAGAGCTGTTTTGGTGGCACAAGGGAAGGGGGACCTACACGATATTAGGCAGGTGGTTTTAATGTTATGGCTGAATTGGTGTATATCTGATTCAGAATTTTGATCATATTTATTTATTTATTTATTTTTTTTTGATTTGATGAACAAATGAATCCCTGGTCATGAATGGAGGTTTAGTGTGGATTACAACCCGGCTTTATATTGAACCATGACATGTAAAAGATCTCACAATGCGGTGCAGTTATGAGTGATGCAACCTACTGACACATGTTTGGTGTTGGCAGAACAGTGAAGATATGAGACGAGATAAGAGAAATGAGTAGCACTCTTCCGGGACTGGCACGGCATCAGCGATCCGACGATGTAGCATCTGTTTTGTGACGGATGCCTGAGGAATTGCCTTAATATCCTGGTGTTATAAATATTTCCCAATCAAATCCTAGAGACCACATCTGGATGCGTAGCATGTGTGATTTTATTTTTTTTTTCCGTAATTAACCATGTCTATAGGCTAAAACTGGAGGTGAAATCAATTCTGGCATCCAGCAGATCCTGAAATAGCGACTAGACACTTCTAGAAGTTCAGAAGATGATGACAAATTGCTGTTATGGCAGGTAGAAGCAATAACACGGCCTTGTCGTCACATTAGTTAATAATGGCTTTCGATGGATTGCGTGCTGTACGTGTCAGGAGGTTTTTAGTGTAACGTGATTATCGATGGCATGAGCTTGACGTTCCTCTAACCAGGGATCTCACTATAGGAGTTTGCCTGAAATCACCACATCTGACAGGATCTGCTGACTTCAGGATAACGGCGAGTAAAATTACACCCAGGTGAGAGAGAGAGAGAGAGAGAGAGAGAGAGAAGAGAGAGAGAGGAGAAAGAAAAAGAACAGAAGGTCTTAACTTGACAGCTAGGGCAATGTGAGACGCTTCGGTGTGGAGGTAAAGCACAGTTTTTCACAATAAGATTGAAAACATGGGGCTTGCGTCTTTATGCGGCTGCGGACTTTGCAAACAAAGGACCATGAGTACGTCAGTAATACATTTGTTTTCATCTTCTTAGTGTGCATTTGTTAGTTTTTGGCCTGTTTTGCAGATAGTATGCGAGAAATCCCTATGCTAGCAAGTTGTTAGCGGTGTAGATCAGCAGTGTATGAGGCACACAGTACGACCTTTTGTGTCAAGGTCAAATATAGGACAGGAATACGATTAAGGTGGGTGAATCCTTTAGGTGAAAACTCCAAATGTCTGATCAAATATTTAAAATTGCATGAAAAGTCAGGAACAGTTAGTTCAGAAGACGAAGTAGGTTCGGGCACGGTTCAGTTGGACTCGCTAACCGCGACCGAGCACGAAACTCGAAACGTGATGTCAATGATGCAACTGTCAGCTGCCTCCGTTAAAATCCACGTGCCGCGCTAACTTAACAAACGTGTGTTCTATTCTAGGATATGTTATGGTGATGGACTCCGTTGTGATGTGTGAAAGCAATTTTCTTGCTGTTTCCTTCAAAACAAAAAGCCGCATCGTAGTGACGTGAGTGTGCTCAGGACCCGGGAACGCTAAATTCAGTGTGAGTGCAGGCCAGAGGGGGGTGGGGAGAGGGGACATGGCATGGCCATGGTACAAGGCAAATGGGCCTAGTGAGAGTACCCAAACGTGGTGTTTGAATCTCTTTCAAATCACTAATGAGTCCATACTGAATCTCAACCGAATACTTATTGAATCAAATCCGTATTGAATCATTACTGAATCATTACTGAGTACTTATTAAATCCCTATTGTACCCCTAATGAATCACTACTTAATCCCTACTAAATCTCTTATCGAAACCTCATTGAATACCTATCGGATCTTTATCAATTCACTATTGAATCCCTAATGAATCAATAAGAAATCCTTACTGCATTTCTAATGAA
Organism: Noturus placidus; assembly: GCA_022414735.1. Taxonomy (NCBI): domain Eukaryota; kingdom Metazoa; phylum Chordata; class Actinopteri; order Siluriformes; family Ictaluridae; genus Noturus; species Noturus placidus. The sequence goes on along the minus strand of JAFFST010054807.1, from coordinate 56,619 downwards.
TCCCTATCGAATCTTTATTCAATCTTTACTGAATCTGTATTGACTCCCTATCAAATCCTAATCGATTCCCTATCGAATCCCTAACGAATCCTTAATGAATCCCTTGCGAATCCTTTGTGAATTGCTTGTGAATTTCTGTTAAATCTATGAAATCCATATTGAATCCCTATCAAATCCCTAACAATGTTTAATCCCTACGGAATCCATATCTAATCCCGATACAATCCCAATCAAATTCCGGCTGAATCCCTATACGTTCCCTATACAATCCCTGTGGATTCACTACAGAATTCATTTCACTGTTTATGTCCACCAGAGAGTCATTAGAATATCCTTAATGCCCTTTTGAAATAGCTAGATAAATACATTTTATATGCTGGAAAACATCCCTCAACCCTGGTATTAATTTAAGAACAAAATGTAGCCAATAATCCTTTTTTTTTTTTTTTTTCTTTAATTGACGCAACCAATTAACACCATCCAATGAGAAATGTGTATTTTTGTGCTGCTGTGTAAATATATAGAATCCCTACATGTCAGCCAGTTCTAAGTGTGTCCCAGAAAGGAGACAGTGCAACTTGCCCAGTGCCTATGAGAACGGCAATTAATTTAGCATCCAACTTTAACCGAGTCCACTGGGTCAGACGGCGTTACTCTCTCCTGGCGCCCAATGAGCCGTTTGTGCTGCCCAGCTGGGAAATTAATTCAACTTTCGCCTCGCTGTTTGCACCTATGTGTATGCGTCTATGTTATGGGGAAAAAAATAGGTTCTCATTAAAAATGTATGGTTCTTGCTGTGTGGTAATGTATGTGCACGGAGCGTGACGCTGATGGCGAGTTCGAACGCAGGTTGAAGGAATTCTCAAGCTGAGCGACAAAGTTTTGTTGTTATTTTGGAGCTGCAAATAAACAAAAAGAAGAAAGTTGTGCACATTGTTGGCCCATTTAAAGAGACATCAGGTGCACCTCCCACTGGCCCTACAGACCTCTCCTGAGGTTTCCATCTGCTGTTCTCTAGACAAAATCTGCTCCTATTATTACTATAGCAGTGCCATGATATGGTTTCCATTTGGGAAAAGAGCAATGAAAACCAGATAATTCAGGATTCTTGAACTTGATATGTAACATTTCAACCTGGAACTGAAATGGACTTAATATTCTGTCAGACAGGATGGAGATCATTATTGGTAAACACCAACTTTCAAGCCACAGATTCGGAACCATTCCAGTGTAGCTTGGGTAGTATTCGTAGGCTTGTTGTCCTGTTGGATCATCGCATCCAGTCTCTTTTCAATATACAAGGTTTTCTTGCATATTCTCCATCCATTCTATTTACATTCACGGCATTTGGCAGACGCCCTTCTCCAGAGTGACTTACATTTACCTAATTTATTCATCTGAGAAGTTGAGGGTTGAGGGCCATGCTCAAGGGCCCAACAGTGGTAGCTTGACAGTGCTGGGGCTTGAACAACTGACCTTCTGATCAGTAACCCAGAGCCTTTAACCACTGAGCCACCACTGCCCACTAGCTTTAGAGTTTAGCTAGCGTTAGCATTAGCAGCTAGTCTCAAGTCTATTTCAAACTGGGACAGGTTTTTTTTGCATATTCTCCATCCATCTTTCCCTCACCCTTGACCAGTTTTCCAAGTCCCTGCTGATGAAAAGCATCACAGTACCACGATGCTACCAACACCATGCTTCACAGTAAGGACAGTATTCTCAGGGGTTGGGTTTCTGCCAAATGTAGCACATTATCTGATCTCATCAGATCAGATAAGTCTTTTCCACAATCTCCAAATGGACGCTCTAAATGTTAGATATTTACATTGAGATCACACGCCTCATTAATTATACACAGGTTGACTTTTATTGAGCGAATCATATGACTTTGGACGGCAGCTAATTAACACAACGTGTTTCACAGCAACGGGATTGAAACCTAGATTTTCTTCAACTTGGAAAATCTGCGATTTCAATATCATCGTCTATTTCATGTAGATTAATCTCAATTCATCCCATTTTAGCTCCTGGTTGTATCACTAGAACACATAGAAAAGTTGAAAGGGGGTGAATACTTATGCACATCACTCTGTTAGTGTTTCGTTGCACTTCAGTACATTTTATATTACACCGGTTATGTTTACCCCGCCTCGCACACTCACAAA
>JAFFST010054806.1:23832-33869 GCA_022414735.1 Noturus placidus | reverse complement strand
ACACACACACACACACACACACACACACACACACACACCAATGGGAGCAGAGCTGCATGCAAGGCACTAACTTGGCATTGGGAGCAACTTGGGGTTCAGTGTCTTACCCAAGGACACTTCAGCATGTGGAGTCACGTGGGCTGGGAATCGAACCGCCAACCCCACGATTAGTGGACAGCCCGCTCTACCACCTGCGCCACAACCGCCACGTTTCCCCAACACCATCCACACCTCATGCTCATGTACCCCAACACCATCCACACCTCATGCTCATGTACCCCAACACCATCCACACCTCATGCTCATGTACCCCAACACCATCAAGATGGCAAGATTGTGCTGTACCCATGACAGCCTGTTGCAGAAGCGCCGTATAGTGTGTTACATTTTTCTTCTGTTTTTGTTAGGTGTAGTCTTAGTCTTAAGTCCAGTTGTTAAGTACGTTTCCATCTTAGTTCCATCACTTGTATGTCATTTATTGTTCTCTGTCTAGTGTTTTGTGTTCAGTGCTAAACAATACCAAGATGGATACTGAATTGTTTATACTTGAGAACAGCTTATCACGCTGCATGAGCTGGCTCTATCACCCAGTGATGTCATTCAGATCCTGAAGGACCTGAGAAGAACAGTGGGGGGCTTGCTTTTCAACCGTGTGGCCCTCACTGTTTCATTTGCACCTTGCAGACATTGAGCTGTTGGCAGTGGGTTTGCACCCATACTACTTGCTGAGAGAATTCTCACATGCCGTTGTTGTTGTTGTTGTTGTTGTTTACATTCCTCCCTCCACTGTGCCACACATAGCATGTGATGTCATCCACTCCTTCGCTGCTAAAATACTGACACAGTTTCCAAATGCTTTTCTGGCTATATCTGGAGACATGTTTCAATCTCGTCCACATTTTTCACCAGTTCATAATTTGCGCAATAAGAGACAACAGAACATTGGACTTGTTCTGTATGCAAACATTAAGAATGCATACAACTCTACTGCTTTTCCCCCACTTGACAGACCAGTCCACAATCTGATACTGCTTACCCAGTAGTCTGTCTGTCTGTCTGTCTGTCTGTCTGTCTGTCTGTCTGTACTGCCATATCCCTGCAGAATCCCAGTACACCATCTCATCCTTGCAGGTCCCCAATTCCATCCACACTCCATACCTTCAGTGCTGCAACACCATCTACACCTCTGCATGCTCTAACACCTCCCCCACTCTGTCCACAACAGACCAATCATCTTTTCTCAAATCATCACACAGCTAGAACTGGCGGACACTTTACTGAACGAGAAGAAAGACCTGGAGTTTAACCAGTGTCAATTTCCTCTCCTCGTTCCTCCTTTCAGATGACAAGCCTCTGGTTTCCCTCAGACATCTGCTGCAGGAGTGCAGTCATGTGGAACTCCAGCCCAGCTCACTGATCAGAATCTACTACACAGGCTGCTTCCTGCAGGACTGGGTGAGATTTTATATCCTTCAACATTTAAAGTATGTATTTGAATGGAATGCACGCAGTGACCAGTGTACTGTCTTCTCTTTAGGTTGGGCGAAACACACAGTTCTCAGTGACACTGGGCTTCTCTATTAGAACCCTGAACGAGGACAACATTACAGCTGAAACCTGCCCATCGTCCACATCTGGACCCCATCTACCGGTTCCTGCAGTTACATGTGGAAGTAAGGGTGTCATCGTGAATCTGCCGGCTAATGAGCTGAAATATGCACAAATCATAGGTAGGTTATAACATATAATAAATATTCAATTTAAAAACCAGGGCCAGCACGGCCATTAGCTGACACAAGTGACTGTCTAGAGCTCTCTAGTGGTGAAGTATGGTATTTTTGGAAGTATAAGATTTCAATACATTTTAACTACAACATGATAAACAATTCAATTCTATAACATTTTATACTTCCAATGCTCCATTTAAATATACCATTACTAATCTGACTTTGTATCCTAGCTATGCACGAATCCAATTTGTGTGCTATCTGTGACGTGGGTCAGAAACACAAGGACAATACACTAAGGGCGGCTGTGGCTCAGTGGGTAGAGCGGGTTGTCCACTAATCCACTAACCGTGGGGTTGGCGGTTCGAATCCCGGCCCGGGTGATCCCATGCCGAAGTGTCCTTGGGCAAGACACTGAACCCTCCGTTGCCCCCGATGGCAAGCTAGCACCTTGCATGCAGCTCTGCTACCATTGGTGTGTGAGTGTGTCTCATCATAAAAGCGTCTGCTAAATGAATAAATGTAGATGTTCTCTGTTATTGAAGACAAAAGGTCCTACATCATTTAAACAAAAAAAATCTAATAAAAAAAGTCCAATGTCCATATTTTGGTATGTTGCTATAGCAATTGGAGTACATTTATAATTAGCTGAATGGAAAATAAGACAGAAAATATGTCCAATGTCACAACAGGGTACATTCAGAAACCTATAGTGGACTGTAGCTAGTCAGCTAGTTAAAACCTAAATTAACAATGGATATTCTTAAGATTCTAGCAGACTACTTAATGTAATATTGACTGAATTCACAAATGGTGATAGTAATATTAATCAATACAATAACAAAATTTTGTATTTCTTGTCAATATATATATATATATGTGTGTGTATATACAGTATCTCATACACCCCTCACACGTGTGTAAATATGTGATGAGATCTTGAGATGAGAAATGACACTGTGAGTGTACAGCTTGTGTAACAGTGTCAATTTTAATGCCATGGATGCCATTTTTGCCCTGTAGTTCCTTTGATGTTGTCCTTGCCTCTTTTGCCATCCACTTCCTGGATGAGTTGTCGCTGTGCTCTTGGAGGAATTTTGGAAGGTTGGACGCTTCTGGGAAGGTTCAATACTGTTCCAGGTTTTTCCATTAGGAGATAATGGTTCTCACTGTGGTTCTTTGGCGCCCCAGAGCCTTTGAAACAGCTTTGTAACCCTTCCCAGCCTGATGTATTTCAATCTCCTTCTTCCTAAAATTTCTTTCAACTTTGTCATTGTGTGTTAGTGGGAAAGACTTTTATCCAACCTCCTGCTGTTGAAAAAGTTCTATTTAAGTGTAGATGTGATTGAACAGGGTTTGTAGTAATCAGACCTGGTTCTATCCAGTCCAGCTGAACCAAATTATCAATGTAGTTTCAGAGATTGTGGGAATTAGTAACTACAGGGGCAAATACATTTTCACACAGGCCCAGTTGTTTAAACTTTTATTTGCTTCAATAAATAACATTATCATTTAAAAACAGTATTTTCTGTTTACTCAGATCATCTTTGTTTTAATTTCTTAAACTATTTAGTATGAGATATACAAAAACAGAAGAAATTAGTATGGGGCAAATACTTTCTCACAGCACTGTATTTACATTTATATTTACATTTACATTTATTCACTTAGCAGACGCTTTTATCCAAAGCGACTTACAAAATGAGAGATACAAGCAAAGTGATATCAAGCAGAGAACAATACAAGTAGTGCTACTATACAAGATCTATTCACTGAGTTCTAGAAGAAGCAACGTGCGCAGAGTCGAGGTGTAAGTGCCTTTATTTATTTATTTATTTGTTTGTTTATTTTATGAGATGGTTAGGTGTTGAAGGAAGAGGCGGGTCTTTATCTGTTTCTTGAAGATGGTGAGTGACTCTCCAGTCCTGATTGAGGTTGGAAGTTCATTCCACCACTGAGGAACAGTTAGTGTGAAGGTTCTGGAAAGGGAGCTTGTGCCAGGCTGAGTAGGAACTACTAAACGTCGGTCGCTAATCGATCGCAGATCGTATGTGCTTGATTTTGTGCACCTTTTAGCAATGGGTGTATATAGTGGGTTTGGAAAGTATTTACACCCCTTCAGTTTTTTTCACACTTTATTGTGTGTAAAATAAATTAAATTAACTTTTTTTTGCCATTAATCTAAAAACAAGAACCCACAATGACCGAGTGGAAATCCACCCAGACCAAAGAATCCTTTCCTTAATGCGCTCAGATTCCTTTACCTGCCTGCCATGTGCCTTTAACTCAAGAGTGACTTCCATCTACTAGCTACTTTACCATAAAGGCCTGATGGAGTATTTCTGAGATGGTTGTCCTTCCGGTAGGTTCTCCCACCCATTCTGAAGCTCTGTTAGAGTGGCTGTTGGGTTCTTACTCACCTCCCTGAGAATGGTCCATCTAAACATTTTTTTCTAAATTCGGCCAGACAGCCAGCTCTGGTTGTTCCAAATTTCTTCTACAGCAATGAAGCCTACTGTGATCCTGGGAACATTTCAAGTTTTAGAAACGGTTTTATAACCTTGCCTAGATATACTGTATGTCTCAACATAATTTGATTGTGGAGGTCTACGGAGAGTTCTTTGGACTTGTGTGTACCTTTCTAAATCATGTCCAATGAACTGAATGTGCTACAGGTGAACTCTAAACTCTAGAACATGTTTTTGCTTCAGAATTATGGATTATTGTGTGTAGATTAATGGCCAAATGGATTTGAAGACTTTCTGAACCCACTGTGTTAGGACAGGTCTTGCTAAGGTGGTGAGTTTCATTTTATAAAGGTCTGATCTACAGGGTCCAGCGACTCTTGGGGTGACTTTGTTAATAATGTACTGTAATATAATCCACTGGCTTGGCACCATGTGATATGTGTAGATATTATATTATTCCTTTCTTTTTCCAGAGCTGGATACACCATCAATGGGAGAGAGGGATACGTCTAAAGAACCTGGATTAACACAAGAGAGAGTTAAAGATTTCCTGGTTATTACCGTGATCGACCCCAGAATGGAGGTAACGATAACGTTACAGACAATTTTCCAACTGAAAGCCCATTTAACAGTGTTTATTAAGAATCATTATCAAAAGAACTATTTCACTAAACTAGCAAAGCCATAGTGCACGTCATGTAGCAGATGTAAATTTGATAAGTTCTCGATTCACAGCTAAATAACCAAAATCAATATCAGAAACATCCATATTTATAGCAAATATAATAATTAGAGTAGTGTAGACCGGAACAATAAAATTCAAATAGAATTAATAATCACTATTGCACATCAACTTAAATACAAGGTAGGATTACGTGATATAGATGTAGTGATCTAAATAATAGACCACTGAATCTAATCGGTCACACAATATTATACTGCCCCGAAATTCAGTGATATTTACTCTGATTATATTACATTACCAGACCTGCCAAATGTAGAGCTAACATTAGACAAATATACGTATATTTGTCTAATGTTATATATCTCTAAAAAAAGGCACTTTCAGTTTTCTTCTGAAATTTTTTATCTAAAAAGATTAAATAGGCCGAGAATGAATTGTTAACTCTAACACTAGTGAAGTTCCCGACTGCAAGCTGGTAATCTTATTACACCCTCCCCTACGTTCCTGAAACCTGAAATGACATTTTCAGGTCTTTTTTAAGCTAAACAACACCAAACAATCAAGATGTGAATTTAATCATTTTGTCTGGAATGATTTCCTTCATGATTTTGTCAATATGAAACAAGAATGGAAACTTGGCTCATCTAGTTCATCCTTTATTCATTTTAATACACAAATCTAATATAGCGTCTAAAATCATCACTCTTTTTGATGTCGAACAACTGTTTCATGATTCAGAGGTCAGTTTAGCAAAAACGAAAGAAATGAATGTTAGCTAGCTCATGCTACTTAACTTATCGGTCCATAAAAGTTAGCTGCCTGTCATTAGGTATGTGGTGCTGCAGCGATACACATTTAAAATTAAATCACAACTTCCAAAAATGTACCTATGCCAGTGGGAGCATGGTCAAGCATCAGCTGTGGACAGAGAGGAGATGGGTTGAGGATAGGCTACTTATATCTGTTTTGTCTGTGCTTTCAGTGACTGCTGAAACCAGAGAGAGAGAGTGGCATAGCTGGCAGACCTTGCAACACATACAAACACATACACGTGTGTGGAATGTAAATTTGACCCTTGAACCTGAACAGGCAAAAGCCATGAGCTGGTGATGGCAACTATTCAGTTAGTTGGGTTATTTGGTTGAGTTTTTGAAAGTGCGCTGAAAAGTGTGGTGACCTAGTCACGCCATTAGAGAGGTGTACATGAGGGTATCAACATTGTTTACCTTTACCATCTGCAAACAGATGACCTGGTGGAGTGGTGTAATCAAATGCTTAAAATTCATGACTGTTGAGAAGGATGCATGAAATTGGGAGAAGTGCCTCAAACCCCTGTTAGTTGCAGTACAAGAGGTTCTCCTAGGGGTTACAAGCCTCCAAGGGGTTCTCCAAGGGGAGGAGGGGACCTTCTAACAGCGAAAACAAAAATGATGTTCTGGACCTGAGATTAAATCTTCACACCTTGAGTCACCTTTTTGTATGGAATACAATACCAGTGTCACATAATGGAGTCTGAGATGGAAGCAAGTGCAGGTATAGCAGTTTAATCAAACAACAAGAAGTTCAAAGGATCAGGCTGAAGTCCAAAGCAGGCAAGGGTCAAACGATCAGGCAAACAGGCTATAACTATGCAAGGCAGAGAATCGAGGTCAACAGAGTAAACAAATTCAAGAACCAGAAAAGCAAACACAATATATCGCTTGGAATAACAACAGAGACTATGCAACTGAGCATAATACATCACAAAGACTAAGTGTTTGAACGGTCTCTTATATGTGTGGTATGATTGTGAGTGTAAATTGGATGCAGGAGTGCGTGATTAGAATGAAGTTCTGTGTTCTGGGTGTCCATGATGGCCATGTTTGTAGGCCACAGTGCAGGATGGTAAATGATGCACTTACATAGTGTTTTTATCCAAAGCGCTTTACACTGTGTCTCATTCACCCATTTACACACACACTCACACACCAATGGTAGCAGAGCTGCCATGTAAGGCGCTAACTTGCCATCGGGAGCAACTTGGGGATTCCCCACAAAGGCGCTTCTTCCGAAGTGCCAAAATACACTCCCCTTCCCTAGCGATCCTGGCCCTCTGGGCAAAATGTCTTCAGCTAAACTGGGAGACTGAGTGGAGTGCTCTGTGGGGCAGAAAGGCAGAGCGATTTCCTCAGCGGAGCAGGAAAGTGGAGCATGGTCCTCCATTGACTCTGCAGGCTGAACTTAGTTGGCTGTGTCAACAGACTTGGCAGAGATCAGAACTTGGTTGTCCTTGTCAGCAGACTCGAGTGTGATCAGAACTTGGCTGGTCGTGATGTCGGCTTCAGGCATGAGCAGAACCTGGTTGGTTCGGTCAACAGTCTCTGGCATGAGCATATCTTGGTTTGTCATGACGTTGACTTTAGGCGTGAGCAGAACCTGGTTAGTCGTAACGTCAGTTTCAGGCATGAGGACTTGGACTTGGTCACCTCGTAGACTTTTTGCTGGAACTTGCCGTGGGAGGTCGCCTCGTCAACCTCAGACAGGAAATTGTCTTGAAAGGTCATCTTTTCGACCTCGGACAGGAACTTGGCTTGAGAGGTCATCTTTTCGACCTCGGACAGGAACTTGGCTTGAAAGGTCATCTCTTCGACCTGGGACAGGAACTTGGTTTGAGAGGTCACCTTTTCGACTTCGGACAGGATCTTGGCTTGAGAGGATGTCTTTTGAACCTCGTACATGAGCTTGGCTTGAGAGGTCGTCTCTTCAACCTCCAACAGGAACTTGGCTTGAGAGGTCACCTCATTGACCTCTAACAAAAACTTGACTTTATGCTGGAGCTCTTTAGATGAGACAATCTCATGAGTTTCAGGCTGGAACTTTGGGGATCAGACCATCTTTGTGGGTCTCCTGCTGGAGCTCTGTAGGTGAGACCACCTCATGGGTCTCAGGTTAGAGCTCTGGGTATGAGCCCACCCCGTGGGTCTTCCGCAGGAGCTTGACTGCTGAGACCACATAGTGGGTCTTAGGCAGGTGCTTTGGGGAGGAGGTCACCCAGTTTGCCTTCTCATAATATGTGGTGAATGGCAAGTCAAATTTATCTGTGAGGCAGGACTCGACCAAAAGATCCTCTAGGACGGCCATGGATTCTGAACGGCTGAACTCCACCATGAATAGTCCCACAAACTGAGTTACATTCTCGAGTCCTCTGGATCCCATGGCCACTAGACGCTGTGCCCACTGGTGGGCTGGCCCAAAAATGAACCCTAGCCATTGCTTCTCGCCATGCTTGGGGTCCGCTAAGTTTGCAATATTAGATCTGGCCGTCAACAAGAAAATATTCAGGGTAGCCTGATAACCCATCATACAGTTCTGAGAGAGCTACAGCTGTCCATGAATGAAACTGGATCGAATCCACAGCTGGGATAGTTTGCTTTTTTTCCCTAGCATAACGTCTCCTCCTCTTTCCTGCTTTTTCCATGTAAATGGCGAAGTATTCTGTCACGTAGTGGAGGTACATTTAATATGGCAAATGTTCAGCTTGTTCGGTGTGTTGAGTGCAGGATGTTTACCCATTCCTCCTCAATCATTAGTAAGTTTTTTTTGTGCTAAGTGTGTAAGACTGCAGCATTAGAGGTGCGCATCCAGACTCTAGAGAGGGTTTGTGAGAGCGAGACCAGCGTAGATTCTGTAGGGGAAAGCCTGGATGCCTTAAGTGCAGATAGAAATCCCCCAACTCTGGCATTAGAGTTCACACAGCAGTGTGAATGGGTGAAGACTCCGTGGCATAATCGCAAAGCCAAAGCTAACGCTAAGGCTTGCCCACAAGAGCACCACTCCTCACTGCTTCACGTGTTCAACAGGTTTGCTCTCCACAGTGACTAACCTAAAAGAGCTCTGGTTATAGGAGAGCTAGTTAGTTAGGCCTTTAGGGTTCCCGGTTCCAGGTTCCCTTTGACCCTGAGGAGTGATCGGTAGAAGATGGATGGATGGATATATGTTCACACCTACATAGGAATAACATTCCGGATTTAGGCCTCATCATAGCACAGAGAAAGCGCTGGTTGAAGTAGTAAATGACCAAATACTGGCCTCTGATCAGGGTTGTCTTGTTGCTTGTGTTGCTGGACTTTAGTGCAGCTTTTGACACTAGTGATCATACCATAGAAAATGATAGAAAATGTTGTTGATGTAAAGGGAACGGCCCTCTCCTGGCTCAGATCTTATCTGACTGATTGTAATCAGATCGTAGATGCTGCTTCACAAGGTTCTGTTTTAGGCCCACTGCTGTTTTCACTATTTATGCTACCTCTGGGTAAAAGTATTCGTAAACATGGAATTAGCTTCCACTGTTATGCTCATGACACACATTTATATGTTTTAGCAAAGCAAGATGAGAGAAACTAGCCTAATAAAGCTGAGGAATGTGTAAAGGACTAATTTCCTCTTACTAGTTAAGCTCTGCTGAAATTTTGCCTGATGCTTCTACATGCATACACATTGGGTTCTACAGTATCCTTTAGTTTTGAGCTAAAATCATGGGCTTGTTGGACTACTGTTAATTGATTTTAAGCCTAACTGATGCTAAGCTTAACTCATGTTTATTTCCTGACAGGACCATGTTGGACTTGTGCTGCAGTACACTGATGTAACAAATGAACTGCATACAGCAAAAGTATTTTGTACTCAGTCTCATACTAAACCTCGATCAAAAAGAGAAACAGAGGACCTGACTTCCACTTCGTCACTTCTTTCAATTATTACTGCTCTCAGTGTAACAACCACGGTACCAACAACAAGCTGCTCAGGTACTGAGATTTCTACCAGTGAAAGTGAAACAAGATCCACATCATTAGCAACTCCTGCAGAGACGACCTCAGTACCTGCAACTTCTACTACTCTTTATGCAACAACCTCCACAGTACCTACAACACCAAGCTGCACAGGTCCTGAGATTTCTACCAGTGAAAGTGAAACAAGAACCACATCATTAGCAACTCCTGCAGAGACGCCCCCAGTACCTGCAACTTCTACTACTCTTCATGCAACAACCTCCACAGTACCTACAAAAACATTCAGCACAAGTAATAAGGTTTATACTACTAAAGGTAAAACAATAACCACATCAGCAGCAACATCCGCAAAGATGACCTCAATACCTGCAACTGCTATTACTCTTAG
>JAFFST010054806.1:17500-23391 GCA_022414735.1 Noturus placidus | reverse complement strand
CCTCCACAGTACCTACAAAAACATTCAGCACAAGTACTAAGGTTTCTACTAAAAGTGAAACAAGAAGCACATCAGCAATAACATCCGCAAAGATGACCTCAATACCTGCAACTGCTATTACTCTTAGTGTAGCAAATGATAAAACAATCTCCACAGTACCTACAACAACAAGCTGCTCAGATACTGAGGTTTCAACCACTGAAAGTGAAACAAGAACCACATCATTAGCAAGTCCCACAGAGACGACCTCACTACCTGCAACTTCTACTACTCTTCATGCAACAACCTCCACAGTACCTACAACACCAAGCTGCACAGATACTGAGGTTTCAACCACTGTAAGTGAAACAAGAACCATATCATTAGCAATTCCTGAGGAGGGAAGCTCCTTGCAAATTGCAACTACTAGTCTTGGTGCAACAACCGAGTCAACGACTACCACAGTACCTACAACAACAAGCTGCTCAGGTCCTGAGATTTCTACCATTGAAAGTGAAACAAGAACCACATCATTAGCAACTCCTGCAGAGACGCCCTCAGTACCTGCAACATCTACTACTCTTCATGCACCACCCTCCACAGTACCTACAAATACATTCAGCACAAGTACTAAGGTTTCTACTAAAAGTGAAACATCAGCAATAACATCTGAAAAGATGACCTCAATACCTGCAACTGCTATTACTCTTAGTGTAGCAAATGATGAAACAATCTCCACAGTACCTACAACAACAAGCTGCTCAGATACTGAGGTTTCAACCACTGAAAGTGAAACAAGAACCATATCATTAGCAATTCCTGCAGAGACGCCCTCAGTACCTGCAACTTGTACTACTCTTCATGCAACAACCTCCACAGTACCTACAAAAACATTCAGCACAAGTACTAAGGTTTCTACTAAAAGTGAAACAAGAAGCACATCAGCAATAACATCCGCAAAGATGACCTCAATACCTGCAACTGCTATTACTCTTAGTGTAGCAAATGATAAAACAATCTCCACAGTACCTACAACAACAAGCTGCTCAGATACTGAGGTTTCAACCACTGAAAGTGAAACAAGAACCACATCATTAGCAATTCCTGAGCAGAGACGCCCTCACTACCTGCAACTTGTACTACTCTTCATGCACCACCCTCCACAGTACCTACAAAACCAAGCTGCACAGGTCCTGAGGTTTCTACCACTGAAAGTGAAACAAGAACCACATCAGCAGCAACATCCGCAAAGATGACCTCAATACCTGCAACTGCTATTACTCTTAGTGTAGCAAATGAAGAAACAATCTCCACAGTACCTACAACACCAAGCTGCTCAGATACTGAGGTTTCAACCACTGAAAGTGAAACAAGAACCATATCATTAGCAATTCCTGAGGAGAGAAGCTCCTTGCAACTTGCAACTACTAGTCTTGGTGCAACAACCGAGTCAACGACTACCACAGTACCTACAACAACAAGCTGCTCAGGTCCTGAGATTTCTACCATTGAAAGTGAAACAAGAACCACATCATTAGCAACTCCTGCAGAGACGCCCTCAGTACCTGCAACATCTACTACTCTTCATGCACCACCCTCCACAGTACCTACAAATACATTCAGCACAAGTACTAAGGTTTCTACTAAAAGTGAAACATCAGCAATAACATCTGAAAAGATGACCTCAATACCTGCAACTGCTATTACTCTTAGTGTAGCAAATGATGAAACAATCTCCACAGTACCTACAACACCAAGCTGCTCAGATACTGAGGTTTCAACCACTGAAAGTGAAACAAGAACCACATCATTAGCAAGTCCCACAGAGACGACCTCACTACCTGCAACTTCTACTACTCTTCATGCAACAACCAATTCACTAACCACCACAGTACCAACAACAACAAGCTGCACAGGTCCTGCGATTTCTACAACTGAAAGTGAAACAAGAACCACATCATTAGCAATTCCTGAGGAGAAAAGCTCCTTGCAACTTGCAACTACTAGTCTTGGTGCAACAACCGATTCAACGACTACCACAGTACCTACAACAACAAGCTGCACAGGTCCTGAGATTTCTACCATTGAAAGTGAAACCAGTACCACATCATTAGCAACTCCTGCAGAGACGCCCTCAGTACCTGCAGCTTCTACTACTCTTCATGCACCAACCTCCACAGTACCTACAAAAACACGCAGCACAAGTACTAAGGCTTCTACTAAAAGTGAAACGAGAAGAACATCAGCAATAACATCTGACAAAATGACCTCAATACCTGCAACTGCTATTACTCTTAGTGTAGCATATGATGAAACAATCTCCACAGTACCTACAACACCAAGCTGCTCAGATACTGAGGTTTCAACCACTGAAAGTGAAGCAAGAATCACGTTGTTAGCAATTCCTGAGGAGGGAAGCTCCTTGCAACTTGCAACTACTAGTCTTGGTGCAACAACCGATTCAACGACTACCACAGTACCTACAACACCAAGCTGCTCAGGTCCTGAGATTTCTACCAGTGAAAGTGAAACAAGAACCACATCATTAGCAACTCCCACAGAGACGACCTCACTACCTGCAACATCTACTACACTTCATGCACCAACCTCCACAGTACCTACAAAAACATTCAGCACAAGTACTAAGGCTTCAACTACTGAAGGTGAAACAATAACCACATCAGCAGCAACATCCGCAAAGATGACCTCAATACCTGCAACTGCTATTACTCTTAGTGTAGCAAATGATGAAACAATCTCCACAGTACCTACAACACCAAGCTGCTCAGATACTGAGGTTTCAACCACTGAAAGTGAAACAACAATTCCTCTAAAAACAATCTCAGCAACTGCAGCTACTACTCTTGGTGTAACCACTGATGTGTGTACTGCAGAAGTTGTTGCACCGAGCAGTACAAATACTGATATTGCAAATACACGGTCAACAACCTCTGTAAAGACGACCTCAGTACCTGAATCTCCTACTACTGTTGTGAACTATGCAACAGATAAAACTATAACAACTGCTAAAGCAATTTCTACAAGCGCTGTAACACCCCCAGTCACATCCACAACAGCAGCTGCAACTACTGGACCTTTTGACAACTTTTGGGGTTTTAATGATTTTCCAATTGGCTCTTACATGCCTGGTGCAACAAGCAGCACACCAGCTACAAATTCTTTACCTGCTGATGAAAGCATAAGTACATCTTCAGAACCTTTTACAACAATTACTTTTCCATGGCCCTTTACGGAAACAACAATCACATCCAGAGGAACTTCACCAGATGTGGTGACTACAGCAATGACGGATGCGGCAACAACTACCACTGAATCAGTAGTCACACATCCCACATCCACAGCATCCATGCCTGAAAGGACTGCACTACACTAGCTAAAATTGTCACAAGTGGGCTTCAACATCTCTAAAAACAACCACTGTTCTGAAGCCCTCGCCAGTAGCAGCGACAACATCAAAGAAGTGCAACAATTACTATGAGAGTCAAAACTACGTCAACCACTGATGCAACAACCACAAGCAGTACAAGTCCTGCATGGCCCTTTTTGGAAACAGCAACTACAGGCACGCAATTAGGTCCCCTGACTGTAATTACTGATGCAACAACATCCACAGCATCTAAAACAACAAGCAGCACCAGTACTGAGATTCTTACCACTAAAGCTGATACAAGTGCCACATCAATAGTAACCTCTGCAAAGGTGACTTCAGGACCTGTCACTTGGACTACTCATGGTGCAACAGCTACAGTAAGTCCCAGCATGTCAGCAGTAACAACTGCAGCTGTAACCTCTACCACTGAATCAGCAACTAGACTAGCAACATCCACTGCCACTGTGTCTATGCTTGGAAGGACTACACTAGCTAAAATGGCTACAAATTAACCTTCAACATCATAAAACGAAAGTTGAAAGTAGAAGTGAAGCAATATCAGCAACTCCTGCACAGACAACCTCACAACCTACAACTACTCCTGCTCATGGTGCAACACCTGATGCAGCAACTTTTACAGTGCCTACACCATTAAGCATCACCTGAAGACCTCTTCTGTAGTAAATTTAAGTGCAACAACTACTATGGGAGCCAGAACATATACAACTACTGGTGCAGCACCTTCTGCTGTACCAACAACAACAAGCAGCACTAATTCTATAACCACTACAGCAATTTACACCACATGATCTGAAAATCCATCAGCAACATCCACTGCATTGTCATCGTCCTACTAGGCCAGGGGTGTCCAATCTTATCCGCACAGGGCCGGTGTGGGTGCAGGTTTTCATTCCAACCAAGCAGGAGCCACACCTGAATCCACCTGTTTAATCAGTTGATCATGGCTTTCAATAGACTCAGGTGTGGCTTCTGCTTGGTTGGAATGAAAACCTGTTTATTCCAACCAAGGGGGGCGGGGCATATACATTCATTCCGCAGGGGGCGGGGCATATACATTCTAGAGCAGGGGTCGTCAACGTTTTCCAGGCCAAGGACTCCCAGACTGATGGCGAGATGGACCGGGACCGCCTAATTATATATATTGTATGAAATTGTGTTATATCAAACTGGTACCAAAACTTTCACGACCCCCATGCAGTACCTTCGCGGACCCCCTAGGGGTCACAGACCCCCTGTTGAACACAAGACTAATACAGGAAACGTCATTAAAACCCCTGTGTGTATCATTTTCTGGGAATCTACTAAATTAAATCTTATATTAGAGAATACCTAATACTCTTTTTTGTATATTCTGTATATATAAATATATATTTAGGTACAGATACAGATTATTTGTATTTGCCCTCTGGTTCTGGTTCTGTTCCTGATTACTGTGTATGACCTGAGACTGTTTGTGATTTACGTTTATTAGAATGCCGCCCTGTTGATTAAATGTGTGTCCATGGATCCTAACCATCTGTCTGAGTCTCTCATTACGATCACTTTATACAATGTTTTAAAATAATTCTGTTTCAGTATTTAATGATGAATAAGACGGTGTCTTGATCTTGATGGATGGATTTCCAAGTGTTCAGACCCAGCATCCACTGGAAACCATCTTCACATCAAATGGAACTAGTTTGGTTTAATGATCATTTCTTCATATATATGTATATATATATATATATATATATATATATATATATATATATATATATATATATATACTTCATGTATATTGTAAAGAAGTATTGTTTCTTCAGGACCGCGGTGACGCATGACAGTACAGCACACAGGTCTACACACAGCGCCAGTGAAAGACAATGTGAGATGATTGTAAAATGTACAATAAATACACACAGGACAACAGAACAAATGAAAAGAGAAGAAAAGCAAGCACTGGGGGGAGCATGTTGACCTGCGCAGGTTTACGTCCTGTACGTAACATAAGGTACAGAACACAAGCCTGCACGACCACTCCTGTACCTTAACCCCAGTGTTCTGGTCTCTAGATTAACGGTTCTTCAAGAGTTCCTCTGTATAGTTAATGATCTTAGCTTCTTGAAAGGGTTCTAGTTTCATTCCTTCTGATAGGGAAGCAATCTGTTGTAGGGTTCTACATATAGTTGGGTCCATAGGTAGTCTGTATAGGTTGGGTCCATGGCCTCTGTACACCACCACAGTGGGTTTGAAATGAAGCAATCCAGACGTGATTGAAGTGTAGACTTTCAGCTTTAATTTAAGGGGTTTAACAAACACACTGCATTAACCGTTTAGGAATTATAATTTTTACAGAGTTCCTCTGTTTTCACAGTCTCAAAAGTAATGGGACAATGGACTGATGAGCAGTTTCATGGCCAGGTGTGTCCACTGTTTCCTCATCATTTCATGAATATTAATAAAGGTCAAAGGTCTGGGGTTGATTAAAATGTTGAATTTGCATTGTAGCGGTTCATGAGGA
>JAFFST010054806.1:0-12500 GCA_022414735.1 Noturus placidus | reverse complement strand
TGCTATTATTTAAAACTAGCAAAGGATTCACTTCTAGCTCCATGAACTGCTCTGGGTTTATTTGTAATGTGATGATTTAAAGGCATAATCCTCAGTGAAATTGCTGATATTACAACAACAAGGTATTTTTTTTGCATGTATCGTACCTGCTAGCTTGTCACATTAGCATTGTGGCTAATCATTGTATTGACGCCAACCTGAAAACAAGCCGTGTGCTATTAATTGGTTCTATAAACTGACCCCATATTTAAGGGTTTATTAATATAATCACCGCTCCTGAAGCAGCTGCATACGTAGGGTCGTTATTTAGGACATGTTTAAAGGAGAGTAATCCGTGCCCTTCATGGAGGAGGTAACGCTGTAATGCTGGATTTGCAGGACGGAACAGGAACATGTCATGACGTTGGACGTCCCAGCTATCACAGATCCTTCCAGATGTTTTTATTAACCATTATAAACACCTCACTGTACCGTAGAGTGACGTCACGATACCATGACAGAAGCGTTCGTGAGTATTGGGTCATACCAAAGACTTAAATGCTGGACCTGCTGGTGTGGGGAGAAGAAAAAGACGAAGGAATAACAAATAACACTACGTTCATGCGAGCGAGTCACTTTCGGGCAAAGCCTGCGTAGTGTTAAATAGAAACGGCGTCTAAAGCTAAATCTAAAGACAATTTAAACATGCTTTACACTCTACACTCACCAGAAGCTCACCGATAATCTCTGCTACGTCCTTCCAAGCTTTATTTTCCTTTGTAATGGCGTTAAACAAATTTAATCAGAGGTCGTATATGACAAGTTAAGATGAGGTGTCGTCCCCAAGACCCCCCCCCCCCCCCCCCGAACTTTGCATCAAACTCTAAATGGGAACGAATTCCCAATAGGAACTAGTTGTTGTGAACAGGGAACTTGAGGAACATCGACCCACACGCAGCATAGGATTGGTCCGAGGAATCGTTCGGACCTCTGTTTCTCTATGCTGCTGAAATCACAGCTGTCTTGTCACGCACAGATGTGGAAAATGAACAATCATTTGCCACTTTGAACTTAAGAGAGAAGAATCGAAGCTGTCGATTGGTCAGCTGCTGTGACATCCGTTGTGACATCATCAATGTTTTTCAAAGGGAAAAAGTTTCACTCTTCAATTAGAAATGAAAGAATTTTAAACAGTATGAAGTTTATTTAAACAACAACAACAACAACGTGCTAACGAGGAGCAGCACATGGAACAGTAACCTCTACAGGTTAATGCCAATCATGATGCGTTTCCTTTTTCCAGTGACGCGTGATGTATAAAAGGTTCAGCGTTTTCACTCTGTGATTATTCCCGGTTCTGGAAGGCGGACGTGAATCTGCCCGTGATATTGTGATGATATTTTCTCCACTCACACCTTCATGATGTCATCATGCTGAGATCCATTCCACCTCCACTGTGCCTCTGCCCTGATCTGCGTTAGGAAATTGCGACCTCGAAACAGCTATAGAGGAATTAGATGCCTTTTTATTTCAGCTGTATAATAATAATAATAATAATAATAATAATAATAATAGAGCAGAGTAGCATGTGAACGGACGCTGAGTCTCAACATCTCTTCTACAGACACATCACTGTGAGCAGCCGCACCGATGCAATAAGCACTAGCAACATTGTGCACTGTCCGTCGCCGATATCTGACGTGGATCAGATAGAAACAGAAATCCTGATGTGCTGTCAGGAACGTCACGGCAAAGTGCACAAGCTGCAATGAAACAGCCGAATCCAGAACTTCCAAAACCTTCTTCATTCATATACAGTAAATATATATATATATATATATATATATATATATATATATATTAGAGAGAGAGAGAATCTTAGAAAATGTAACGTGTAAACGTAGCATAAGACGGTTAATGCTAACAACAAATGAAAGATCGCGAGTCAGAATCACTCGCTAGTGACAAAAAGCGGAGACTTTATCAAACATAAATGCTTCAACATTGCTGAACAGATGGAAGATAGCGAGGCAGGACCATTGTCAGGATTAGCATTGATCAGAATTGCCAATGCTAACTACTATTGCAAACTGCTAACAGCAGAAAGAAGACGGGAAGCCAGGAACATGCTACTAATAATGCTGAATGCAGATAAAGATCCATGAATTGAAGAGAGCAAGGCCTTCTAGCAACGACCATGCTAATTCCCAGGATTAGCATTTTCGCAAACTTCTTTCTTTTGTTTTTTTCCTTTTTCTTTGCTGAGCTAACTCAATCTTTAATCGATGTATAGTACCAGTAAATGAAGACTTGCAGATAGAAAAACCTTTTTTTTTCTTCTTAGTAGAGAATCATTTAAATAGATTGAATGAAATATTCTGCGAAAATTGCTAACAGTTGACAAAGAAGGATAAAATCGCACACACGTGCTAACAGGAAAGATTAGCATCTTAGCATCTTAGTTTTCTTTTGGTCCAACTCTCTGTAATGGTTGCCGGTATAGAATGCATCATGAGAGAAATAATATTAATTAAATGATTACTATCCCTCCTGGGAAAAAAACAAACCAATAGAAGCCCTTTGTAACAATTTGTAATGGTTATGCTGGGAATTGTATTGAATTTTAATGGGAACTGTTTGCTTTCTACTGGTGAAATGTTATGTCTAGTGGATACCATTAAGGACCAATAATGCTTTTAATGGACAGCTGATGGTTTTTAATGGTATTTGTAGTGGAAATCATTGGAATTTCTGTAATGGTTTCTATTGGGGGTTTTTTTCTGCAGGGAAGTATAATTTGTTAAAACCTGTTTATTATGTTTAAAAAGATTGTCAAATTGCTAACAGCTAAACAACAAATTAGTGTAGACCTTGCTAGTTAACTGCGACACGCCGGTTATGTTAGCATGTGTTAGCGTTGCTGCTACTCCCGTAATGGTTGAGGGACAGAATGGTAATGTTTGAATTGCCCGTGTGTCCTAGCAACAGATTGCTAACGTTGACTGGTATATAAAGCCAGACTATGCTAACTGCTAGATGAGCGTGTGAGTTTGTTAGTTGGTCATTTCATGGTTGACTTTCTTCTCTACAACTTTTATTATTCCGTGTAGCAAAACTCACACACAGTGACGCCTGCATTTACATTTACTGTGAATCTCCAGTGCTTCCTACGTCCAGTTTACTGGAATTCTCAACGGAGGACCGAAACAGACTGACTGGGAAATCCATGCTGGATGCCTTTTCTTTTCTTTTCTTTTTATTTTATTTTTTAAAAAATCACCAAATCCAAAGTTGTGTGTTTTTATAATTTTCCATGCAAGTCCCTGGCAATGTGAGTTATTTATATGAACATTACTTCAATCTGAGATGCTGATGCTGGTTATTTCTGTTGTTTTTCACGGTCTTGATCTAAGACCACAGACGTTAAACATCAGTAGAGACGGATACTATAAGGATTTATTGTCATCATGTTCATGCTATGGGAATGCGATAAGATACGAGTAGAATAAGAATCCTAATGTGAGAAATTAGCATGAGCTTTCTTCATATTTCTGCAGCTACGTGACGCACAGGTTAATGTGTCTGTTTTTTATACTGATGTTTAGCTGAGTGTCGTGTATTAAACTGGAATTAGGCGTGTGCTGGTTATACAATATATTAGAGTATTTTTATTGGACATTGGTGAAAAATGTTGTTGGATTCCATTTGAACGGAGGATAAACTAGCTAGCTAATGTAAAGACCTGCCATGCAGCATATACAGCCTTGTCTAAAAATATTGGAACGGCTAGGCCCATTCTTTTGCTTATATAGAAGAGGTTTGCGATGAGATGAATGAGACGACGCATCAGAATTTCAGCGTTCGTTTCCTGATATTTATGTCTAGATGTGTAAAATCTAGATATTACATGACGACTGATCAAATGTTGGACTACTGACTGGAGGGTCATGAGGTCACATTCCAGCATCCCAAGCTTCCACAGCTGTGCCTTTGAGCAAAGTCCTTAACCCTCAACTTCTCAGTTGTATAAACGAGATAAATGTAAGTCTCTGTGGTAGCAGACCACCCAATTTAAAAGGATTGGAACATTTTTTAAGTGAACAACACTTTATATTTGCATCAATCCTGCGACTCTTGACACCAAACTGCTGGGTTCTTCTTCTGTGAAGCTTCTCCAGGTTTGTCCTGCAGCTTCTTTCAGTAGTTGTCTCCACTTCAGGAGGTGAGATGCTGATCAGTTGGGTGAAGGTCGGGTGATGGACTAGTCCAGTGTTGAGGTGCTTGACCAGTCACTCTACCGGAGCACACCCGAGTAACAATAATTAGTCATGTGTTCCAATATTTTTGACCACTTAAAAATGGGTGGGTTCAAACAAATCGTGCCATGTTCTGAGTTGTTTAACAAATCTAGATGTAAATCTGACCCGTCATCTCGTAATCTAAAAACCTAAATATCTTCAGTGTACACCAAAAACAAAAGAGCCTTACTGTTCCGGTACTTTTGGAGAATGCATGTAGCTTTAGCTTGCTAGCTACGTAATTTACCTCACTCTCTGCTACAAGTGGAAACTGCCCTTAAAAATGAGAATTGTATTATCAGGACATGCCTGTTTGCCACACGTTAGCTGTATGAACTAACCTGCTTCTGTAAATATACCAAATATATGTATACAAGAATAAAAGTGTACTGGCAAACATCCGAGTGTGAGAATGTTTTGTACAGAATGCATCACTTGTTAAATAGCACGTAGCATAACAGTATGGTGTAATGAACTGTTCCCACCACAAGGGGGAACTGCACATTCTGAAGTGTTTTATTCCTCTTCTACCACAGCAGTTCGTCAGCAATTATAATTGTATATTCGTTAAGGAACATGTACTTTATACCTCTTTAGTTATATTTACTATTGTGGAGCCTCTTAACAAGAGTCAGTTCCTGTTCTCGCTCACGTTATGGCAGATATAAAGTCGTTCCATCACCTGCTTCTCTTTCTCTCGAAGCTTTAATTCCGACTGTTACAAAGCGCTGACATCGGAGACTCCTTCAATAAATGTTCCATAAACATTTTCCTTACCATAAACCTCACACAATCGATTACTACATACGTTAAGATCCGTTTACGTGTGACGTCCCCGTGACGGGGCGGTTACTATAGAAACGCTAACGCATTCGAATGAAACCTGCTGATGATTTGCTGTCGGGAAGTTCATCAGACTCCGGAACTCAACAGCGCTGTGGTGGAAACCATTACTCAATAATATTACTACGACGCTGCCGTGAAGAATGAAAGCCGAAGTGAGTGATATTTAAATATAAAGCAGATTCAAATTTATTGCATTTACTGTAAAACACTGGAGTGAAAGCAGCGGAAACCAAACCCATGAAACCCAGAAGACAAACAAGGTGACCCTGAAAAGAAAGATACTGATTACAAAGACACCATTTCTGTTCTCACACGACCCAAAGGCACAGACAGTCGAAGAAAGGGGTGGAGTCAGACCCGATGGAACTCCTCCTGGAGAGCATTGAATCGGAGGTTCAGAGGGTAGAAACATCTCGGTCTGTTTCAGGCTGGATAAGTATCTTAAGTGCATTGTTCCATATTGTTCAGTGTTGTGCTATTTAGGGTTATGATTGGATACGGTCCAGCTCCGCCCCCTGGACTGAACAGAGATCAACACTCTGGGGAAATAAACTGCTGCAGTTTCTTCACATTCCTCTGGTCCTACATCAGCAGGTGTATATACTGAGTGTAGTCAATCAAATAGAGTGGCCAGCTCAGAAGAGTGCAACCATTAATGATGGCGTTCCTCCTCCAGCAGAATACGCATATAAAGGGTTGCCAGATCTCCAGCCCATGGTTTAGCACTTTTTCAGTATAAAGGCCGGGGAAAGAATCTGGTGAATCTCTCAAGCATGGTGCTGGTTTAACAATTATTGACAGATAGGTCTAGGACAAATATATTGGGGTTATGGCCGGAAAAGCGTTGAATATCATTGGGATAAACCGGCTGTGACAGATGGGGAATTCTGTCTATCCTGTCAATGCTGTGTCTGGGAGTTTACGCATGCGAAAGAGGGAAAAGTTAGCATTTTGCTCTGAGGTTTGAGACTGAGCTAGCACCTGCTAGTTTTCACCCACCCTGGGTGGTGGCTGTTGTGTGACATAGGAGCGCTCTGAGAATTGGCAAACTGTCAAAGACCAGGAAATGAGGTTCGGGTTTAGATTAAAAACACGGATAGGCTGTCGACATCTCGGTCTTTATCATGGCTCATGGGTATGTTCTGGTGGAGTCATTTCACAGTGGCCATAATGTAGGAGACTTGTTTATGTACTATCTGGCTTCTGACATGAAATGGTTAGACTCTGTGGAATTACTCCAGAAGCCCAATTAAATAAGTCTTTTGATTTTAACGCCGTAACGCACGCGCACACACACACACACACACACACACACACACACACACCAGCACGTACGTGTTCCCGTAGGTCAAGAGTGTGAAATAGTTCAGATACGCATGTTCATCTCCAGCTCGTGTTCAGCATACTGGACCAGACTCAGATCTATTAACAGGATTAGCTTCCGCTTCTGATTGGATAGAAGGTAGGACGTAAAAAGGAAAATGTCCATGACGTACCGTGAACTGTACTGGATCCTGATTTTGGGAGAAAATGATGAGACCCTGCCCCACACATCTGGAATGTGGTTATAAATCTCTCATATAAACCTTCACTGGAGGAAACGAACACTTGGGAACACTGTGAAAGCTCCAGATCAGTGTTTGGTAAAAGCCAATCGACCCTTTTCTTATATAAAGCATTATTTAAAGAGTCAGTAAAAGAAAAGTGAATTGTAGGTCAATGTATGACTCATCACCCTTATTCCAGGGAGATGGGACATCCCATTTAAAAATGCAGTATTTGATAATGGTTTTGAAGGCAAAGTTTCCTCCATGGAGAAATGTGAAGCTTCTCCTCGCTCACTTGACCTGGTTTTAGGTATTATCTCGAGACCAAAAGAAAAAATATTCACATTTCCTGCAGGCTGACCCGCTGTGGCATGTACAAATGTGTGAGAATAAAGTACTGCTGGACATCTCCACTATCGCAAAAAACTATGCAGGTTGTCCATCCGACAGAAAAATGCACTTCTTGTATAAGATTAGGACACGCCCATAAATCACGCCCTGGGAAAAATAAAGTACAACAAACTGAAATAAAATAAGGCCGTCTTGATTGAGACAGGTCCGGGTCAGACGATGTATTGGAACGGGTCCGCTTTGCCGTGTTCGGGCATGGCGAGTGGATTGAACCATGCTATAGAGAACGGGTGTCCGAAGACCACCTTCAGGCTCATCCACTTGGACTTCTTGGCCCATTGTCGCTCTTCTTTCTTCAGCTGCTCTATACCCTACAACACAGTAACAAAACAGGAGCGGTGAACCAGCAGGAGCACGATTAGATTTAAAAGTCACAAATTATGCGATTATGTCTGTCAAACTTTGATGGATCTCGTCTTCTCCATAAAAGGACTTAAACGGCCATCTAAGCTGCGTATATCATGTGCTCTGTGCAAATATCAAGAGGAAATACAACAGTGACACAACTCTAAATCATACACGGTCCAGTCAGCACAAGGAGAGAATAGCGGGCAGGAACACGCTGTCTGGGCAGGTGAGTGAAACTTACAGCTCTTACACAGCATGTTGTTCTTCAGCTGCTGTCAGCCATCACAACAAAAGATCTGCCATGTCTCCACTGCAACCCTACTCCATCCAAGCTATCGAATGACAAATGCATGCGAGGCTGCTGTGTTTTTCTAAACCGCTAAACAACATGTCCTGTGATGTCCCTGATTGAAGTGTGTTACTGGCTGCGGTATTCACGAGTGCCAAAAACATCCTCACGCTGAACGATCGTCTGAATAAGAACTTTTCTATTTCTGTAAAAATAAATAAATAAATAAATAAATAAATAAAGACTGTTTAAGACCAAACCGGTGTATATCCAAAACACTCGAATAAGGCATGGTGTCTCGCGCTATCGCTCTGCAGCGCACAAGCCACAAAATGAAACAAAAATGGACATGACAGGATGTAACATCAGACATGAAGACAATCTCAGCACATAGGGCAATTACGGTGCAACTCACAGTCTCGTCGGTGCAGATCGAGTGAACCTGGGTACCGAACATGATGGCGGTGAAGATGAAGAAGAGGAGTCCCTCGAAACACACTAGGATCAACAGGATCACCGTGGTTGGGGGGGAAAAACTGCTGCACTCTGAAAAAGGGAGGGAAAGCAGAGAGGAATGTGGGGCGGGGTGACGTAATAATAGAAGTGATAGGCATGGGATAATAGAAAGATGGCGGGAGGGGTACAGGGATGCGAGAATAAAGGATGCAAGGTTTGAGCAATCAACAAATAGAGGGACGGATACAGGGATGTAGCAGTGGAGCGAGACCGCGGTGCAAGGTTGGAGCGATCGAAAGACAGGATACAGGGATAGAGTGTTGGAATGATTGCAGGATGTAGGAGCGCGTACAGAGATGGAGTGATCAGAGCGATTCAGGGATGGAGCAATGCGATATGGGAAGTGACAGAGATGCAACGATCGAGGTAGAAGAGTTCAGCG
This sequence comes from Noturus placidus, assembly GCA_022414735.1. Lineage (NCBI taxonomy): Eukaryota > Metazoa > Chordata > Actinopteri > Siluriformes > Ictaluridae > Noturus > Noturus placidus. The sequence continues at coordinate 3,884 of JAFFST010054806.1, read as the reverse complement.
ATTGAGTTGTGGAAGGGGTGCAGGGACAAAGCGGTAGAAACATGCAAGGACGGAGTGAAAGTTAGAAGAATGGGACAAGTAATGCAAGGAGCAATGGAATGATTAAAGAATGGAAGAATCAAGAGATGAGAAATGGAGTGACACATGGACGGCGCAATGGAAGGATCCAGGAGTATGGAGGAATTGAATGATTAAGAGATGAGGAATAGACAGATAGATGGACGTAGCACAGAAGGAATACAGGGATTGTGTGATAGAGGCACAAATCAGTGGTGCACGAATGGAGGAATGGAAGGTCGAAGGCATGTCCGCCTCGGATCGAGTGGGTTATAGTTGGCTTCAAACACAACTAAGCTAATTAAGCAGTGTGAGCTAACGCCATTCTGTTGAGTTTAACCCTCTACTATCCAAAAACACGGCCTACACAGACGGCCTCTTCGTGAAGGAACATCAGGGTAGTGAGTAGTGGTCAAGGGATAAATCAGCACTGGCCGAAAACCAGAGCTCTTGCATCGAACGGGTTTAGCCGTGATCCTAGCACACTGCTAACTGTCACTGCAGTACAACATTCGTTAGCATAAAACCTGCCTAAGATTAACGACAATAAAGTGCCTGGCAGGACGTGCTGAATAAAACATCAAGCTTCTTTTAGCATTAACGCGTCAGCATCGTCTCGACCTTACAAGCTCATGTACTCTCCGTGGGTTCGTACTGGCCCGAGCGCACTGTACAAGTGCTCCAGTGCTGCAGGTGGCGCTAGTAAACATTTAATGGCCATTTTCACAACTATAGGAAGACAGAAGAAGGGTTCAGGAGGACGAGTTTAGCATGTTTAAGTACTATATCAGAGTGTCTATATGAGGTATCATTTTGCTCTTACTTGCCCAGTCCTGCTCAAAGCAGAAGATGAAGTGGAATCCCGCCATGATGAGAGTGTGGAGCGAGATCAGAGCGATGTACATCTACAAAACATGCAGAATTAGAACCGGTACACTTTATGATCCGTAAAAGATACGAGTGGCCATGTTAATCAAGGTAAATAAAGAGACCTAAACCATAAAGGACATATATAACCATGTGTGTGTTTGATCTGCATCAGCTGACCAGGGAAAATTCTAGAACAGCAGACGTGACCGTACACTTTAAAGGCAGTGAATAGGATTGTGAGTGATCAGCTCGAGGATCCAGAAGCTGTTCAGAGGATGTGAAAGAGAGTCAGTTATAGAAGGCAAGCGGTGGACAGTCAAGTTATTTGATAATATTGATCACACTCAGAAAAAGACATTCAGAGATTTTCATTCTTCTCACCATTATGGTTTTAACGTACTTAGTTTGATTGATTTTTAAGACCTTGGCTCAAATGGACTCCGGACTAGGCTGGAACATGACTTGGGACCTGGTTGGCTTTAATTGGAACGTGAACTGGGCCTTGACTGTCTTAACATCTAACAGAGACTTAGGACTTGGAACTGCCTTTACTTTTAACTTGAACTGGAATCTGTCCAATCTTTACTTGGAACTTCATCGAGGTCTTAAGACTTGACTGTATTTTAATTGGAATCTGATTCAAGCCTTGACTCTGTACTTGCAATTTCATCTTGGGCTCAGAACCTGCATGTCTTTACTTAGGACTTGACTCAGGATTTGGGGCTCAACTCTCTTTACTTGGGGCTTGACAGGAATCTTGACCCAGGACTTGATTGTGTTTACGTTCGAACTTGGACTGGACTTTGGGCCTGAATTTGGTTCTTGGTACTCGACTGTCGTTACCCAGAACTTGACTCGGGACTATGGGTTTTGTCTATTTACTTGGAACAACTTCTGGGACTTGGGATCTGACCATCTTTACTTTACCTGGGAATCATGACTTGACTGGCTTTACTAGGGATGCAACTCAGGACAGGAACTTCATCTGGAACTTGGGATTTGAGGATCTTTGCTTGGGACTTCATCTGGGATGTGGGAACAGACTGTATTTACTTGGATCTTAACTCAGGACTTGTCCAACTTTACCTGAAACTAAACTGGCCATACTTGTACCTTCATGTGGGACTCATCTGTCTTGGCATGAGACTTGACCTGTGACCAGTGTCTCTTTTCTATAGCGTGACAGAGCTTGTCCATCTTTGAACTGGACTTTATTGGGGGACTAAAAGGTCAAAGACTTGAGCATTCAATTCTTGGCATAACAAAGACCTGCTTCTACCCATTTGTATTTGGTTCTATCTGCATTGTTGGGGAAAATGTTTACAGTAAGTGTATAGACGGCTGTGCACTAATATCTAGCGTTAGCTAGAGCTGTAATATGATGTATATGTGGTTGAGCGATGAGTGTAAATTTAGAACCCTAAAGAATTTAGGTCACACCACACACTTGACATGTAAGGTAACGGTGTTAAGTGATAAGAAATCTAGACTGCCACTCGTGTTATTTCCTTTCATCCCTGTTTGAACTGAACAGTGTTAAAAACCACACAGGTACTGAGATGCAGGTAGTGGTTTGATGTGTGTGTATGACGAGCTCAGCACACTGCACTCACCGTAAAAAGCACAAAGAATTTCTGGTTGTTTTCACCAACGCAATTGTTCACCCAAGGACAATGGTGGTCCATCTTCCTGATACAGCGCTTACATACACTGTCAGGGAGGAAACACACACACACACACACACACACACACACACACACACAGAGTGAGTTTCTCTGTGAAAGTAGGCCATGGTGCATCTCACAGTCTCTCCCAGAGCCTCAGGCGGTGTCTCAAATCACAATCAACCACTTAACACCTAAACCTTTTTACTACGTGGTAATCCAAGTGAGTTTGTACATGACAGTGAGGGGGTGATTATAGTATGGAGTGAGGGGTGATTATAGTGAGGGGGTGATTATAGTGAGGGGGGATTATAGTATGGAGTGAGGGGGTGATTATAGTGAGGGGGTGATTATAGTATGGAGTGAGGGGGTGATTATAGTATGGAGTGAGGGGGTGATTATAGTGAGGGGGGATTATAGTATGGAGTGAGGGGGTGATTATAGTGAGGGGGTGATTATAGTGAGGGGGGATTATAGTGAGGGGGGATTATAGTACATAGTGAGGGGGTGATTATAGTATGTAGTGAGGGGGTGATTATAGTGAGGGGGGATTATAGTGAGGGGGGATTATAGTATGGAGTGAGGGGGTGATTATAGTGAGGGGGGATTATAGTGAGGGGGTGATTATAGTGAGGGGGGATTATAGTGAGGGGGTGATTATAGTATGGAGTGAGGGGGGATTATAGTATGGAGTGAGGGGGTGATTATAGTGAGGGGGGATTATAGTATGGAGTGAGGGGGGATTATAGTATGGAGTGAGGGGAGATTATAGTATGTAGTGAGGGGGGATTATAGTATGTAGTGAGGGGGTGATTATAGTGAGGGGGGATTATAGTGAGGGGGTGATTATAGTATGTAGTGAGGGGGTGATTATAGTGAGGGGGTGATTATAGTATGGAGTGAGGGGGTGATTATAGTGAGGGGGGATTATAGTGAGGGGGTATTTTAGTATGGAGTGAGGGGGGATTATAGTGAGGGGTGATTATAGTGAGGGGGGGATTATAGTATGTAGTGAGGGGGGATTATAGTGAGGGGGGATTATAGTATGGAGTGAGGGGGGATTATAGTATGGAGTGAGGGGGGATTATAGTATGTAGTGAGGGGTGATTATAGTGAGGGGTGATTATAGTATGTAGTGAGGGGTGATTATAGTGAGGGGGTGATTATAGTGAGGGGGTGATTATAGTATGGAGTGAGGGGGTGATTATAGTGAGGGGGGATTATAGTGAGGGGGTGATTATAGTGAGGGGGGATTATAGTGAGGGGGTGATTATAGTATGGAGTGAGGGGGGG
>JAFFST010054805.1:3287-15532 GCA_022414735.1 Noturus placidus | reverse complement strand
TTCTTAAAGAGACAATTATTGATCTATATGTAATCTGTTTGGTTTAGAAAAAGCCTTTGTCCCAGCAGTCTGGATTTGGACTAGATGAGAGCTCCATCCAGAAGTAGGACCTCCGAGACCGATCATGCAGGTCCGGAGAGTAGAACATCAGCTGTCCAAGAAATCATTGAGGAAGCCTTTTTTCCCTAAGAGTGTAATTGGTGTTGTACAATACAAAAAGAGAGGAAAATGTTCATACGTGTGTAAAAAGATATGCAAACTGGTATAGCAGGGTCCACCAGTGCAGTCCTGTACATGGGTGTGCACTGTCATCGAATTTCCTGTTGGCAATTCTTACACACAAACTCTCACACACTCACATGTATACGTGCACAGACATGCACACACACACACACACACACACACACACACACACACACACACACAGATCAGAAGTTAATGTAAAAAAAAAACACTTTGGAAGATGTTTTGAAAATGATATACTGGTAAATGTATCAACAAAATATCACTGTTTTCCTAATTATTCAGTAATGTAATGTAATTATCACATAGCCATGAATTTACAGATATTTTCATCTTAGTCTTGTATGTGTGCTGCAAAGTGCTGTCTAGACGACATAAAGGTAAGAGGATTGTCACACACAGCAGCCATACTCCAAATAGTCACGAACAATACTTTAAAAAAACAACAAAGTTAACGATAATTAGGCTACTGTATAACAGCATTAAGATACACTATAGTAGAGTGTCCATTGATTACACCATTCTGAAAGCTAACGTCGCTACACTTGCTCTATGAAAGGGAAATGAATATTCTTATATTTTGCATGACTGTAAAATTTCATAGTATTATATGCCAATTATGTGTGTATACAGTAAATGATAAATTAAACAGACATGTTTGTTTGGGCCCTGTGATGGATTGGCACACTGTTCAGGGTGTACACCACCTTGTGCCCCATGCTCCCTGGGATAGGCTCCAGGTTCCCCGTGACCCTGAAAAGCATAAGCAGTATAGAAGATGAATGGATGGATGGATATTTTTTTGGTCTTGGTAAACAATAGTCTTTGTGAAATGTTTTAGGTATGTTGTAGGTATTGTGCGTGTGTGTGTGTGTGTGTGTGTGTGTGTGTGTGTGTGTGTGTGTAGTTGTGTTTTTATAGTTTGAATGGAATATATCAATGACAAATAATTGCCCTAATCATGATGCATTGTAATTTTATTATTGTATTCAATTAAAAGTTTAATGCTTAACTGCTTTGTTTATCTTTTCTACACAGGAGAGCTGAACTGACAGAATGACAGATTTTTTTTAAAGCACACATAAGTACAAGGGCCTGCAAAAATATTCACACTCACCTTAACACCATCCCCCCCCCCCCCACCCCGAACTACCACCTCCCTCCCTGGAATTGATCAGTTGTCTGATTAATACATGATAAATATGCAAATTCTTTCTGTTAGTATTTTTATTGTAAACTAATGTTCTCTTTCAAAGTCAAAGTTAATTATTGGTCAGCAATAATTTATAAAAAAAAAATCAAAAACTGAAAAATGCTGCTCTCATAAAAAATTTAAGTCCCCCAGTATGACCCAGTAAAGATGTTCTTTTTTTTTGTGAGATGAACCGGGATCGAGATACTTTATTTGGGAAAGTTTCAAAATGTGTGGTGCAAATCCAATGCCTCAATTAAATACAGTTTTATTTATAAAGTGCTTTTAACAATGGACATTGTTGAAAAGGAGCATTACAGAAATCTGAATATAGATTTAAATTTATTTATTTATTATAATCATATTTTTTTTAAAAAATCCGTTAACACCATCACTACAGTGAAATATGGTGGTGGCAGCATCATGCTCTGTGGATGCTTTTCATCCTCAAAACCTTGGCAAAATTGAAGGATGGAACAAAATAAAGGAGGATATTACAATCAACTCTGCTTCAGTCTGCTAAAAAATATGTTTAAAAAAAAAGCTTGGAAGAAACTTCACCTTTCAGCCATGTAGGAGTGTTGCAAAACACACAAAAGTCAAAGTCCAGATCTGAATCGCATTCCGAATCTGTGGCATTCTTTGAAAATTGCAGTCAACAAACAACATCCATTCAGCCTGAACGACTTGATCAGTCAGGCAGAATGGCCGAAATTCACTCCCAGTGTTCAAAGCTGCTATGAACTTACCCCACAGACATCGAGCTGTTATTGCACCAAAACGTGGTTCTACCTGAAGTACTAGCCTGAAGGCTTTGAATCCTTATGTAAGCAGAATGTTTCAGATTTTCTAAAGATCTGCTGATAAAATAAAGTATTTTGACTTTGAAAATGTACGTTATAGCACACTGGTTTGCAAGTGTCATTTGAAATCCAGACAAATCTGATGACTTTTAAGGGGGTTGAATATTTTTGCAAAGCACTGTATTTATTGGTATATTTATGTACAGACTGGCAAGTTTTATTTAGTAATATATTTAAATCTGGTTTGTTTTTTTTTGTGCAAAATACAACACATTTAAATACATTTTTCCATTCTTCAGTAGAAATGACTTTTAAGACATGGGACACTCTATGAAAACTGCAGCCATATAAATGTATATAAATCACTGGCAATAAAAATGTAATATTGCGATGAATATTGTTAAAAATCATGATTAATGTTAGGTGTTACCGCTTGAGATATACATAAGAGAATTTTAATGTCATCCTGTTCCTAACTGCTATAAAAACATAATGTCTTTCAAAATTCTCCCCATGAATCACTGTCATTCCTTACCTTACCTAATAAAGTAACCCTTTCCGGTAATAAAAGTCTTCCTATTTTAGTACAGAGGCTACTTGATAGTTATCTTTGGGAATGATTGTTCAGGGTCACAGCCGTTTTGGGTGCGAGGTCTTTTACAAGTCGTTGCGAATGTAAGCATTGGTGTCTGCATGGGTTACGTTCAAACTGATTGAACATTTCCATTCGTAACAATAATATTTCTCAGTCAGTCAGTCAAGCACAATTCATGCTATTTGAAATAACACAGGGAAATTACGAGAACTTAAGATAAAATCAACATTTTAAAGTTTGTAGTTTTATGTCATGTTTTGGAGGTTACACTCGAAATGGCCACGGCCTTATTCCCAAGCTTTGAATTTCCCACCGTGAAATACAATTACATGCAGCTGTCATCAGTGAAATTATTCTGATTAACCCCAAATAAAGACCAGCTGTTTCCTTGACATTTTCTGACTGCTGAAGCCATGGTCTACAAAAGAGCTGACAAAGCATGTATGGTATCTCACTTGGAATACCGTGAAGGCCATCAGCAAGTGGAGCAAATGGAGCACCACTGTGACATTACCAAGAACAGGACGTCCCTAAAAAATTTACAAAAAGACAAGACAAAAGCTTACCAGGGAGGCTGCCGAGAGACCTTTGGCAACATTAAAGGATCTGCAAAGGATGCCAAACTCTGGTGGCGGCTGTGCTGCAGGCGGTAGAGCGGGTTGTCCACTAATCGTAGGGTTGGTGGTTCAATTCTTGGCCCGGATGACTCAACATGCCGAAGTGTCCTTGGGCAAGAACCCCAAGTTCCTCCCGATGGCAAGCTAGCACCTTGCATGGCAGCTCTGCTACCATTGGTGTGTGAGTGTAATGGGTGAATGAGACACAGTGTAAAGCACTTTGGATAAAAGCGCTATATAAGTGCGCCATTTTACCATTTACATGCGCTGGGCAGTAAATATGATGCCTCACAACTCATATTTGACCCATATGCCATTATGTTTGATGGAAATGTCACCATAAGGTGACCCACATCTACACTTGTACAGCCAGACTCTTTATGCAAAAAAAAAAACAACAAACAAACAAAAAAAAAAAAAACCTTGACCCCTTTGAAATAAAGTAAATTATACAATGAAATAAATCACTTTGTCATTTTGTCCACTAGAGAGCGTCCTCCCCTTATTTTCCACTCAAGTGTGCTCATGTGCACTTGAGAGTAAATTACATGTTTTTAAATCACAGTCTCTCACTCAAGATGCACACTTTCACACGTGGATGGGATTTGCTTTTGTTCATTTTGTTGATGTTGAGCTGGATTGGTCATTATGAATAAAACACCAAAACCAATCAAACACAAGGAACTCCTTTCCTGGAAGGCTAGCTATAGTTTTAAAGTTAGGTCTATTTCATCCTTCTTAACTGACAGGGCCAGTGACACCTGGATACCTTGTGAGTTGTAAGTAACTGTATGACATACAGTATTACTTGCTTTAAATACAGTTGTCATACAGCCATGTTTCCCTTTCTTCTTCTCCTCGCCTACACGTCGAACCTCATGTACAACTTATCTGGCGGTCTGCGTAACGGCTTGCAACTGTGGTTAGAGCTACAGGTACCTTGTCCTCAAAAACTGTTGTTATAATCTCCTAATGTCTGTAATGTTTTATACTTTTGGACCATTTGGAACTACATGGCTGGTAGATTTTAGTTGGCTTCTCTAATTGTTGTTCTAGACTTGTAAGCTATCACTCACTGCATTGTCCACAAGTCTGCTACAAACTGTTCTTGCTGCTTAGTATGACATTCTCTCATCTCTCATACTCTCAGACATGTATCTCCCTTGGAGAACATGTAGATCTCTGAGGAGACCTAACGTTTGGTGATCTGTGGGCTGAACTGTTAGTGCGGTATTCTGTACTCAGTTAACATGCATACATGAGTGGACTTCTTTCCATTTCCCCAATATCTCCCTTTGGTACTTTGGCCAGCGTGGGTCTCTTTCACTATACTGCCAGTGCTCACTTTTGAGCCTGCTATGACCAGATGCAAACAGACCAGTGTGGAACAATTAGTAAGTTTGTGTGGGACAATGTGGGACATATTTCCAGCACCCAAAAGCTTACCGTTTTGATGCCTAAATCTAAAGGAATAAGAACCATGTGCATATGGCTGGTAAAAATATTTGATGATATCTTTTCATGTGACAAAACGGAAGAAATGACTCTGTGCTACAATGTAAAGCAGTGAGTGTACAGCTTGTGTAACATTGTAAATTTACTGTCCCCTCAAAATAACTCAACACACAGCCATTAATGTCTAAACCACTAGCAGCAAAAGTGAGTACACCCCTAAGTGAAAATGTCCAATTAGCCATTTTCCCTCCCCGGTGTCATGTGACTTGTTAGTGTTACGGGGTCTCAGGTTTGACCTTGCATTGATGTCGACCCCCCCCCCACCATAAGTTCTAATCATAATTACCAAAATCATAATTAAAAATCATAATTAATCATAATTCATTCATTTCCAGAATTGTAACCTTTTAAAAGCTGGTTTGTTTACATAATGCAAAAATCTTCAATGCTCTGTAACCATCTTTGACTCGTATGCATGGTACAGGATTTGTGATTTCCAGTACAATATCATTTCTGTTCACACACACATACAAACCACAACTCTGATATCCGTACAAACACACCCACACTATTATATAATTATAATTTATTCAGTTGGTCTGCAGCGCTATATAATACAGCAGAATCAGAAAAAAAGGTAAACCACAGGCTCAACCTGAGAAAATACTACACATTTCAGAAAATGCTTTAAAAATGTAATGTTTTGAAACCTTGTCAACAAAATTAAAAGCTTAACACAGAATGAATGATTTTATGCTTAAATGTCACGGGGATTAAATATTGCAGTTTGAATGGGTTTCAGTGAGGACATTTTTGTCCTTAAGGTCCTGAGTGTAGCTATTTTTGTGCCTAGTTTAGAATAGATTTATGAAGCAAATGAGGGTGAAATATTAAAATTCCAATAAAAATACACAGCTTTTGCCAAAATTTTGGCAAAACATTTTTATTAAAACAGACAAACTTATTTTTTTAAAAAAATGTAAAAGACAAAACTGTCCATAAGGACACATAAGGGCTAGAGCCTGCTATGTTATCTGGACTGCTGAGGCACAATTTTGGGCTTGGAATGAGTTCTATCTCCACAATCCCTCGATAACCCTACCAAATCATGTCCTGTCTTCGCATCTCCACTCAGAATTTTCTACATGTTCCTCCATCTAGCCAAGCAGAGCTGTTTTTATTGTGCTTATTGAGCTGCTGCTCATCTCTAGCCTAGCCTACTGTGTTAGCTGGACTACTAACAACAGCACAACGGGGCTGGACTTGGGTTCCCTCCATTAATATTCTATTCTCTCTGCTGACCTGTCTCTCCCCCTTAGACGTTCCTTTCCAAGCTTCCACCATCTGCCATCCGAAGACTAGCGGGTCTGTGGCAAGCGCTGCTAGCCTTGTCAAGGCACTGTTGACCTAGACCATGACCTAGCGAAATCTGCCCTCTGTGCCAAGGTCACTCTTTGTGCCTGCTGCCAATGCAGCTCTTAACACATTGTTGTTTGGAAGAAAAAATGGTGCAAACATTGACTTGAGCACAATCTGCCACTATGTAAAAGTACACAAGTGGCTAGTCCATCCTGCAATAATTCACATGACCTTCAGCATAACTGAAGAACGCTTCACAATACGCTAGATGTGCAGGTGTTTTTCCAAAAAGCCCAGTCCTTGCATTACTGCTAGTTTAGAGGTCCAGCACATGGCACAGTTCAGCGTACCCTTCCTCTTTCACATCTGCTTCAACTCGTGAAGAACGTGATAAGCAGCATATAATTGGAATCAGGTGGGATAAAGCAGGGACAACCTGAAAGTGTGTACAGGTTCAAATCCTGGCAGTTTATATAAAGATATATGGTAGACGGTAAAGATTTTGTTTTGGATTGCAAAGAGGACTTTGCAAACATTTTCCTGTAAGATACGTTCATCATGAAAGAGGAGGATTGTGATCGACATGCAAAGGAACACATACACTTAATGTCTACTTTATTAGGAACACCTGTACAATCATGCAGTTAGTTAATCAGCCAATCATGTGGAAGCAGCACAATGTGAACAATCATGCCGATACAAGTCAAAGAGTTTCAGTTGATGTTCACATCAAACAAAAAGATAAAACATTTTTTTTATTGACTTTAATTGTGGCATGCATGTTGGCACCAGATAGCCTGGTTTGAGCATCTGATCTCCTGGGATTTTAGTCTCTAGTTATACAGAATGGTGCGAAAAACAAAAAGCATTGAGTTCGAGAGTTCTGTTGGTGGAAACTGCTTGCTGAAATCAGAGGTCAGAGGAAAATGGCCAGATTAGTTTTTAGTTTTATATTTAAAATTGTTACTTTTCAGAGGAAAATATGACAGTTGGTTACATTTCTGGCCGGATACTTCCACTTTTGATTGAGTAAGAGTTTGACACATTATCTATACTTTCATGTCATTTCTGATTTCTTTTTCTTTGGCCAATAAATAATGATAATGAATCTTTATTGGTCATAGTAGAGCACAGTGAAATCATTTTGTTCGCATGCATCAGCCTGTAAGAGTGCAGGGTCAGCCCTGATGCAGCACCCCTGGAGCAGAGAGGGTTAAGGGCCTTACTCAAGGGCCCCAATAGGGCAGTGCCAAAACTTGGCAGTGCTGGGTCTTGAATCCCTGTCCTTCCAATCAGTAACCCAGCGCCTTAACCCCCCCATGTTATACCAGTTGATGCCAACCATCTTCCAGTTGTAAAAAGTGTTGAACTGCCTGTTACTTTACAAGCCTGGCTTACTTTTGCTTTAGTGTTTTTTTTTTATCACAGCCAATACATCACCCAACACCCACAGGGAGTATTGTGCTGAGTTGCTTTTCTTGCTCTCATTTTTGCTCTGTCTTTCTGTCTCAGTATCATTTTCTGTCAGGGTTTCTGTAGCGCCGGCTTTCAGGGTCTAGACAGTGTGTAATAAGCCACAGTTGAGCAGCCAGATTCGTAGTCGCAAAACTAAACTGAAGACTAGTGCAGAACTCTATGCTTATTTTTCAAAAATGGTTTTCTGGATTGCTCCTCTCTGTTGCATTGTTTTTAAAAGAGTTCTCTTTGGTGTATTGTTTGGATTCTCAAGGCTTAATAGTTCATCCCACTGCTCATTTGCATGAAAAGAATATCTACAGTACATCCCCCAGTTCAAAGACATGCATTGTAGTCTGATTGGCATCTCTAAAATTGTCCGTTGTATGCGAATGGGTGTATGAGTATGTGTGTGCGATTGTGCCCTGCAATGGATGAGCACCCTGTCCCAGGTATTCCCCCACCTTGTGCCCCTGGGATAGGCTCCAGGCCCCTCGAGACCCGGTAGATAAGATAAGTGGTAGAGAAAATGAATGGATGTATGGAATATTTATAAAGATCCACCTGATTAAATGTGTCTGAAGAAGAATATGTACTTAAATAATAATTGTGAATGGAATAAAAATAAAGCATAGTATATAAGTTTCCAGAAAAACTAGTCCTTTATTAGCTGTACAATAGATAAAGCATTTTGCTTACAAAGTAATACAATTTTTTTGTCCAAAATGTACTTTTTCTTGGGAAAGGAACCGTTCTATACTCGTTTCTTTTCTTCTTAATGTTTATTTAAAACCAGCGATAGAAAAAGTCATGAGAAGTCAGCATGGGCGTAACCATTCACTCTTTGGGGGGTCATGACCCCCCAATGTTGAGGAAATATCAATCTGTCCCCCACAATATACAGGAGAAAATATTTTCTATATGTTCTGCTTTAATGTTCCCTGCCAACAGATCTGTCTTTTCTTCATCTATTCTATTTATTTGATTTATCTATTTATTTATTTATATTCTTTTTTAATATATTCAGGTTTGGTACGGAAAATATGCCCCCCACCTCCAATTGTACACTTGGTTTAGCCCAGACTCAACGCAAGTTCGGTGATGTATTTTAGCAGTTTCCCCATGCTGTGGGAGCTTCTATCACTCAGAAACCACGTGAATTCAAACAGTAACTGTAATCCTAAAACTACGTTCTAAATATACAAATTTTCAGTATCGAAGTTTGGCTGTGCGGGGAGGGGGGGGTGGGGGGATTAGTGCTTGGACCCCCCCAATGTCCATACCATGGTTACGCCCTTGGAAGTCAGGTCATGTTGTAATATTGAAATTGTGGTCATTGATGTGACGTGTTTTTTTGGATAATTTTTTGTATAATCTCTAGCCGGTTCAAATGTGTGATATCGTGTGATACGTTTTATATTATTTTTATTAGAAAGCCTTATGCAGATGTCTTGTTAAAACCTTAAATTCATTGTACATATCTGATCTGAATATGCCAAATGTTTCTCTGAATATAGCTTTAAAAAGAAATGTACCAAGCAAGAGTCCTTGATTGATGTTTGGGTCGATCTGTAAAACGATGGATAAGAAAATGGCAACAGATGCAGAAAGGTTTATAGCGGATTGAGAGAGCAGATCAGAGATTGCTTTAGAGCACTAAAATAAGTGGACCAAGAGGAGAATGGACTTTGGGTTTGGAAAAAGAAAAATGAGACGGTTATTGGACAAGATCCATAGTTAGAAACTGAAGTGACTTGAATTGCAGTGAAGGTTTCTGTCTTCTTTAGCATTTCAATAATGATGTACAACGCTCAACTGGTTCCACAAATCAATATTGTAAAGTGGCTCTTTAGAATATTGCCCATTTGTTGTAATGTCTTTCTCAGTAGAAAACCACGCTTCATCCACTCTGTACCTTCTGTCTAATAAAGTTCTGAACTATATTCCTTGATATAATCGTAATTTGAAACTGAATATAACATGGACCAAAGATCTGACTCCACTACTGAGAACTAATTGTTGTTGTTTTTTATCATTAATCATAAACCAATATAAAACTGTACTCAGTTAATAATTCTCTTTCAAGAAGACATTATTTCAATTGAAAACCTTGTATGAAACTGAAATATTCTTCAATGTCCTGATGAGTTTTGCTTCATATGTTTCTTTTGTGACCGCATATAATACTGTACAAAGGCAAATTATAATTCAGATTGGCAATTAAAACTGCGTAGAGTCTTAGGTATGAAATTTCCATAGAAAGTGGACGGTAGATTGTTTCAGGCTTCAATTATGTTGTGTTGTTTTTTATTTTTTTTTTATCAGAAACGTGGTGCATTTCTTAATAAAATGCTACAATGTCTTTGTAGTATTGAATTTTTGAAGAAAAAAATGTGACGTTTGCAAAATAAATGCATGGTCTTAAATAGGTATATGCCATGGTGGTGTAGTCGTTAAGGCTCTGGGTTACTGATTGGAAGGTCGGGGGTTCAAGCACCAGTGCTACCAAGCTGCCACCCTTGAGCAAGGCCCTTAATCAGGATATCATGGCTGATCCAGCACTCTGACTCCAGATATGTGAAGAAAAGAATTTTACTGTGCTTTAATGTATATGAGACTAATAAAGACTCATCAGTATTATATACGATTTATATAAAAATGTTAGACTTTCATTGCATATATTAACATTGCTCTCATCTCCTAACAGCCAACACATACTATTTCCCCATATTGACTCAATGCTTAATGTCAATAAGACCTTTTTGACTTATTTTAGTTAAATGATATTAGATTTTCTTATCTAATAAAATGAATACATTTAACCCAGCCACGGAGCCATGTCCACAAGCCAGTGGATGGTTCCGTGCTGGTCCCAAGCCCGGATAAATGGGGAGAGTTGCGGTAGGAAGGGCATCCGGTGTTAAAACTGTTGCCAAACTAAAATGGATGCGAGAGACTCAAGGCGATCCCCGCAGAATGGCCTGGAGAAGAGTCACCCGCACCGGCGACCCCACCTAGTGGGATTAAAGCCCGAAGAAGAAGAAGAAGAAGAAGAGGAAAATGAATACATTTGTGGATAATGACATCAGACTTGAGGACTCTACACATCAGCCATGATTCAAAATAAAAGTTTTATTCACTGGTTATTTTGTGCTCGGTGTGACATCCAGTAATTTGTTCATTCCAACATCAATGAGGAAAAACAATATCATCAATAGACAAGCAACTACAATAGATGGATTCAGCTTCACAATCCAATTTTACCATTCATCTGAGGCTTTTTGAACAGAGAGGAGGAGATGAATCCTATTTTGAGACCCATCCACATTCATGTCTTCATGGCTTTCAATAATCACAATGGCTATGAGCTCTTTTTTGTCCCCAAGAATTGTGTTGGTGGTGTCTACTGTAGACCACCTCTTTTTTGCCGCCCTCCCATATGATATTATTTAGGCTTCAGTCAGTAAATTAATTAATGAACCATCATTAATAATTAATCATTAATCATGAACAAGTCATCAATCTTAAGGGTCATGTTCACTGTTTAGTAGTGGATGTCTGATACAACGAGACAGTTATAAATGACAGTATAAATATAAAAATGTTTATTGTACCTGCATCTAAATCATCCATTCATCTAAACTCTCTTCCCATAGTGCATCCTGGTTCCATCTCTTCCCCAGGTGAGTAACGCACATGCACCCAGCATTCATCACACCAAGCCACCTTCTTCCAATGCTCAATGGTTCAGTTCTGTTGCTCACATACCCATTGTAGGTGGTGGAGAGGGGTCAGCATGGGCACTCTGTGTGGTCTGCAGCTTTTCTATCATAGCCAGCATTAACTTTCTCAGCAATTCTAAGGGATCAGACCAGAAAACTAACCTTTGCTCCCCATGTGCGTCAATGAGCCTTGGGCGCCCATGACCCTGTTGCTGTTTCACCAGTTGTCCTTCTTTGGATCACTTTTGGTAAATACTATCCACTGTATACTTGGAGCATCCCACAAGACCTGCCGTTTTGGAGATGCTCTGACCCAGTCATCTAGCTATAACAATTTTCCCCTTATCAAAGTCACTCAGATCCTTACGCTTGCCCAACTTTATGAGCTGATTGTTTGATTACTGCCTAAAATTTCCCACCCCTTGACAGGTGCCATTGTAACGAGATAATCAATGTTATTCACTTCACCTCTCAGTGGTTTTAATGTTATAAACTAACATAAACATAAATTAAATTGTCATTTTTAATACTTGGTTGCATCAGTGAAAGGTTTTCTATGCTTTAGTGGTTTCCAACTCTTTTGAAATCGTCCCTTCTTGCTGTGAACATTTTGTCTCTTGCCTTGATTAAATATCATTCTACATATTTATTAAATGGATGGATGGATATTTATTAAATTGTGGTTGTAGTCAGAGAAAAAAACATATAATATATAAAAAACGAAGGAAATATTGCAACGGTTTTGGCCGGCAGTATATATATATATATATATATATATATATATATATATATATATATATATAT
>JAFFST010054803.1:158281-168476 GCA_022414735.1 Noturus placidus | reverse complement strand
GTTCTTTATGATGCTCTCTGTGCTTTAAACGGACCTCTGAGACTATCACAGAGCAGGTGCATTTATACAGAGACTTGATTACACACAGGTGGATTCTATTTATCAACATTAGACATTTAGGTCAACATTGGATCATTCAGAGATCCTCACTGAACTTCCGGAAAGAGTTTGCTGCACTGAAAGTAAAGGGGCTGAATAATTTTGCACGCCCAATTTTTCAGTTTTTTATTTGTTGAAAAAGTTTGAAATATCCAATAAATTTCATTCCACTTCATGATTGTGTCCCACCTGTTGTTGATTCTTCACTAAAAATTACAGTTTTATATCTTTATGTTTGAGGCCTGAAACGTGGCAAAAGGTCGAACAGTTCAAGGGGGCCGAACACTTTCGCAAGGCACTGTAAGTGAAGAGTGTTGGGAACATGCTATATGGATGGTACAGTCTACCACTTCTTGTGCTCGTCTTGGACTTATCCAGTTCAAAGTTTTACACAGAGTCCATCTGTTCAAGTTGAGACTTTCTGTAATATATCTAGACGTAGAGGACAAGACTGATAAATGCCATGGTTCTCCCTGTCGTCTTGGCCATATGTTTTTCTTCTGCCCTTATCTCCATGATTTTTGGTCTGGGTTTTTTTTTTACCATCATGTACACTATTCTCAGGGTAGATCACATCCCTTATAGCAAGATGTTCCCTACTGTTGCATTGGAAGTCTGCTAAATATCCATCTATCTCCCAGTGGCTGAAGGACGTGATGTTTTTTTAAAAAACTCGAGAAAATAAGATATACGATGAGGGGTTGTACTGACATTTTTTTTTTATAAATGACAACCTTTTATTTCATATATTATGGAGTTACAGACACTCCCCACTTAAATTTTTATGCCTGTTGTTGGTTTTACAACATCTATATAACCAGCGATAGTTATTGGTTAGCCATGATGAGCCGAGGGGGGGTTTGTCTTCGGTGTGGGGTGGGAGGGTTTGCTATCGGTATAAAAATGTTGATTCTGTACAGATATATTGTGTTGTTTTCTGAAAAGTGTCTGTAAATCAATAAAAAATTGTTACTTCAAAAAAAACAACAAAAAAACACAAGAGTGTTTTTTATTGTATAAGTCTATGAATGTGGACATGGCATATATTTATGATATGATAGTATATAAATGTGTGTGTATTAGTATGTTTGTAAAAAAAATAAAATGTTACTGTAATGGCCAAATAATAAAGCAGAACATTAGAAGAATAAATGTGGCTCAAGTCAGAGTAGGGGAAATCCATGTCTATATAGGTAACTACAGTACATGGCAGATCTCTATCTGTATCTATCATATAATCACAAGAACTTCCTGTCTAATGTTCTCCAAGCCAATAAAAATAAACAGACCAGTCATCATCAACTGTTATTCCTGGAGAATTCAGTTCTAACCCAATCTAACGTACCTTGTTCAGATAATTGGTCTACATGTTTAGCTTTCTTGGATGCTCTGTAGGCTCAAAGGTTGACTTCCATTTCATTCATGTATGTCCGTGTGTACATGTGTGTGTGTGTGTGTGTGTGTGTGTGTGTGTGTGTGTGTGTGTGTGTGTGTGTGTGTGTGTGTGTGTGTGTGTGTCTGTGTTTCTTTGGGATAACAGCCACATGGTAGGATGATTTGGTGTCCATTGATGTGTGCTAACAAAGCAGGAGACCTTGACGCCAATGATGTCATTGATACTATATCTGTCAACATCTGTGTCGGGGGTTGCATGTTTTATTCTGAGAACCGACTTTGAATCGTCATGAATCATGTATAAACATTGTAGAAAGCTCTTGGGCTGCGGACAAATTTGACAACTCGGTTAATTTACTTACTCTCAGAAGAAAAGCAGAGCTGGCTATCTGGGGGAGAAAAACAGCTTGATTGGCACACAAGTGTAAAACATTTCAAACATGGCGGTGATCCATCACGTCAAAACATTTAAGCGGTCCAGGCACTTCAGCTGGATCATTGCACCTTGTAAACCACAGTTCTTTTTTCTCCACACATTAGTTCTTTAGAACAATATTGGCGGCACATCAAAGGGTGAAGCAAATTGTCCACCAGTGCCACAAATGGTTTTGCTAAAGTGAATGTTTTCATTTGCATATCAAATTGCTTACGGGGGTAAAACCTTTCACCACAGCACTCGAATGTGTATTTTACCTTACAATCACATGACCAGTTAACAAAGCACCAGGCAATGAAATGCAACAGAGATTTCTGATTTGCATGACAAGCAACATTTGAAATGAGATTTTTTTTCAATTTTATGCAAATTACTTATGATGCTGTAACGTGATTGGCTGGAATGATTCCTTGGACCAATCCTATAACGCATGGGGTCCAATAATTCTTCAATTCCCCACTCCTAACTAGCTTCTACCTTGATTTTGAGACACAAAAAAAGATAGAACATCTAATAACCATGGTTTCATAATATCCTGTCATATCCGACATCTCCTTAAATGTGTATAGAAATATGAACAACAAAACATTAAGCTTGGAAGGAAGTAGCAGAGATTATTGGTGGCTCTGATGAGTGTACACACGTAGCACAGTGTGCTTGGTTTGCTAATCTGGCAGGGAAGCTTAACGTGTAAATCAAATTTAAATAAATTTCAAATATCAATCATATAATAATTGATTTAATTTATCAATTTGTATTGCGCTTTTTTTTACAATGGTACATTGTCTCAAAGCAGCTTTACAGAAATATCATTTTTACATTTACAAGCGACTTACTAATGAGAGCACATTCACACACCAATGGTAGCAGAGCTGCCATGCAAGGTGCTAGCTTACCATTGGGGGCAACTTAGGGTTCAGTGTCTTGCCCAAGGACACTTCGGCATGGGATCACCCGGGCCGGGATTCGAACCGCCAACCCCATGGTTAGTGGATTAGTGGACAACCCGCTCTACCGACTGAGCCACAGCCGCCCAGTCATATCATATAGGGAATCATATAGTGGACTGTAGCTTAAGGTTCAACTGCTTTAAGATCAAATCAAGCAAACTGAAACATCTTCCTTTACCTAAACATTGCCAATTGTGCTTGTAGTGTTTGCATGTTTGTGGAAGTTCCTCTGAGGCATCCGAAATCACATAATTAAAGGCAGAGTGTGGAAAATTTCCAAATAAACAATTCAGACCTTCCACCTCCAGCCTTTTCCCTTTAATTTGATTCTGTGCACTTTTCTATCCTCCATGATTGGATGAATGGTGCACTGGATGCCTTGACACAAGTGAAACACACCATTTAAATGCTTGATGGATGTTTCTTTACCGTTATTGTTTTCTGTGGTGCTCTAAGGTTACAGCACATTTGAGAAAAGAAGAACACAAACCTGTTATTTATTTGGCTTTCCTCATTCTTGACTAGCATCAGTTGTGCTCGTTGATTGACTGCCAGGGTCGATTACCTAGTTGGCTGGAGATCACTTCAATCCAGAGTAGGCGTAACTGAAAGACATTGATCAGCCCTTCAGGCATCCGTTGCTATCATCTTGGTCTGACAAGATGGAAATTGTGGACAGGTCAGAGATTGGATTGAGAAGCTGATCTTCTGACTGGCTCTAATCTGTAACCGTGAAACTGGAATTGACCCAATTGATTACAAAACATTTCGATTCAGAGTTGATTAGAAGGGGGCGGGGGCTGGGGACAAGAACCAGAAGACTATCTCTTCAAAAAGTCAAAGGTCAGCCTGCAGTTAAGAGCATTTGAGTCTATCACTTCAGTATGTTACACAGTTTGGATCTGTTTAGTGTATTGAATACATAAAAATCATTTACAGATTTGCCTCGAGCATTATAACCAGCCGGCGCAGCAACGTCTGTACACAGGAGGCAAATGTAAATGACCTTCATGGAAACTGCAGTGGAACCAAACCTCACTTTCCCCATGAAATAAAAGGTTCATGAATTTTTCCAAACTTTACTAAGAAATGGATGATTCTGGAGCTATTAAAACGTGCATATTAAAACACAGCAGGTTAATGATAAAGTTGATACCGAGGCCGCCATTTCAGCACTGAAAGATTCGGCTGCTGAGCGCGAGCACGCGCTCATTCATCACATAGCACACATGAAGTCTACCATCGAGTCTCTCACTGAGACCGTGAATCAATTACAGAATAAATGTGAGGATTTGGAGACGAGGTCGCGGTGCAATAACGTTCGAATAATGGGAGTTCCAGAAGGTTCTAATACATGTTCCACTGCATGTTTTAAGCATTCAAAACTACTAGCCAATTTTAGTCAACAGTCTAATTTTTAAAAAAGGTTTCTTTGCTAACAATAGTTACATTTTACTGTTAAATGAGTAACATGGTTGAGTGTTTTAGCATATAATTTACAAATGCAGAAAATGTGACTATTTAGCATCCATGCATATACCACAATGTCATTAACCCTTTACTGCAATTCATTTATCTCCAATTTTTTGATAGGCAAACCTACTATTATTATTACGACTAGTAAATAAAGGTAAATGGCACACTTTTATCCAAAGCGCTTTACATTGTGTCTCATTCACCCATTCACACACACCGATGGTAGCAGAGCTGCCATGCAAGGTGCTAGCTTGCCATCGGGAGCAACTTGGGGTTCAGTGTCTTGCCCAAGGACACTTCGGCATGTGGAGTCACATGGGCCGGGAATCAAACCGCCAACCCTACGATTAGTGGACAACCCGCTCTACCAACTGCGCCACAACCGCCCCAGTAACTAGATAAAATAGAACTATTAAACTACTATTGTCTCATGTATCTGGAAAAATGGGGCTTTGACATGACTATTTATATATTTATATTTTTGACAATGCTGTTTGATACAATCTGATACTGTCTACCTGTTGCCAACAATTTAACAACCCCCACAACAATTTTTTTCAATTAAAAAAATGTTGTTTTTTTTTTTATGTGATCTACTTCAAGGAATAAAAATCCATTAAAAATATATCCATCCATCCATTTTACAATTTTAAATGCAGCATGCTTGTTCACACACTTATTCTTAAATGAAACTCTTGTGTGCTTGTCCCACTGCGAGATTCGTTTTTATAGCCCTCATCTTTCCTCTCCTTTACTTTCATCTCAGCCAGATTGGAAACTAAACTCACCGACTGAACTGACAGTACTCCAAGTCTGGATCAAGTTTTCCGCAGGAGCAGTGAATCTATTGCTCTTTCTTGTTTTCTGTTTCTTTGCCACAAACGACTCGTTTATTCCCACAACTTCTAAAGGAAACCTTGTGTTCAGTCTGACTCTCAGCCGCAAGCTTACCCGTTTTGAAAGAAAATAAATTGAAAAAGGAGTCTGCTGTACATTTCTCATTTAGCAGTGTTGTAGAGATATTATATAATACTATAGGAAAATATTGATTTGATTGAGCTTTATTGTCATTGGCAAAAATAACAAAAAATAGTTAAGCAGCTCCTCAAAAAATGTCTATGAAATTAACAATAATTAATACAATAATAAATACAGCCTAAAACACACACAAAAAAAATAGGCCTAAAAAAACCTACTAGTAAATTAATAAATACATAAGTGAATAGTGCATGTAGGACGATCTCTTTTTCAGCAGCTATTAGTCTCTTTTAATCCTGGGGGTGATTACTAATCAGCAGCTGTTGTGGGAGGTGGGACTGCTTTAACTTCCTAAGGAAGTAAAGTTTTGCTGGACTCTCTTCACCTGGTAAAAGATGTTAACTGACCATATAAAATCTGCTGAGATGTAAACTCCCAGGAACTTGAAACTCTCCATTCTCTCCACCTCCTCTTCCATCTTGAAAGCAAGATGCTCATTATTTTTTGTAATGTTAAGGTCCAGATTATTATAAGTACACCACTTACCCACCTCCTCTCTGTAGGCTGTTTCGTCGTTATGTGTTATCAGTCTTACTATGGTAATATCGTTTGCAAATTTAACGATGGTGTTGGAGGGGTGAACGGGAGAGCAGTCATGTGTGAAGAGTGTGTAAAGGAGAGGGCTGAGGACACACCCCTGTGGTGCTCCTGTATTCAGGATCAAAGTTGACAAAGTGCAGCCTCCCATCCTTACAGTTTGGGATCTGTTACTTAAGAAGTCCAGTATCCATAAGCTCAGTGAACTATCCAAGCCCAGGTGCATCAATTTTTGGACAAGTTTGTGAGGAATTATGGTATTAAAGGCTGAACTAAAATAATAATAAAAAAAATCCTTACATATGCGTTTGACCAGATGTGCGAGGGCTGTGTGAAGACGTGTTATGACTGCGTTATCCATGAATCTATTAGTCCAACATGCAAACTGATGTTGGTCCAGATTAGCAGGGATGACAGCATTAATATGAATGAGAATCACCTTCTCAAAACATTTAATTCTGATGGGGGTTAGGGCAACGAGACCATAATTATTCAGACTGTACACTGTTGTTTTCTTGGGAATTGGGACTCTTATGGCTGCGTTAAGACAGGTCGGAACCACAGCTTGCTCTACCGAGAGGTTAAAAATGTTATTGAATACCTCTGCTAGCTGGTCTGCACAGGACTTCCGCACCCGTACAGAGACCCCATCTGGTCAGCCGCTTTATCAGTGGCAACTGCATGCAGAGTGGATCTGACCTGGTGTTGATGTAACTTTATGAATGGTACCATCTCTGGACGTGCGGAACGGATATTCTCACTATTCTGGCAGTCAAAGCGGGGAAAAACTTCTTTAGTATGTCTGGGAATGTGCTTTCGTTGTAATTTATAACTGGATAGCTGTCCTTATAGCTGGTAATAGTCTTTATTCCCTTCTACATACACCAGGAGTTGTTGCTGTTAAAGTACTCTCCTATGCACTGCTTGTACCACTGCTTAGATTCTGTGATGCCCCTCTTCAATCTGCCTCATGCTTCCTTGTAGGCCTGCGAGTCTCCGGATTTAAATGCAAAGTCCCGTTCCCTGAGCAGCCCACATACCTCCTTATTTAGCCATGGTTTCTGCTTGGGATGCACTTTAACTGTCTTTGTTGCTGTCAAACTTGCAGCACGGAAGTTTATATTGGAGAGGACTGCTGATGTATACGCCTCTAGATCCACATCCTCTGCAAATATATTCCAGCAGTCCTGTGGTGGCTTTGTCTGTCTATCCTTGACTTGTTTTTAATGTTGTTTTCTGCCTGCAAACCACACGTTTGTATGCAGGTATGAGAAGCAAGTATACATGATCAGAAAAGCGACAATGGGGCAGCTTTGTAAGCATCTGAGATATTGATGTACACTTGATCGAGTGTATTCTTCTCACGTCTGGGGATGTTTGCATATGAAAAAAATTAGGCATGACTGAGCGTAAATTAGTATAATTAAAATCCCTTGCTGCTTAACAAAACTGTCCAGATCTGCTGACTGATGACAACTGATTGTGTCCTGCAGCCCTTCTACAGCTGTCCTAGCATTAACTTGCAGTGTAACATAAACAGTGATAATGGTGACTGATGTGAACTCCCTCTGCAGATAAAAAGGTCTACAATACAGCATCAAATATTCAACGTTCTGTGAGAAATGTGTGTCAGTGACTATGGTGTTGGTAAAAATAATTAATGATTGTTAATGTAAATACAAACGCCTCCACCCCTGCTCTTACCAGAGTCGGCATTTTGATCTGCTCTCTAGACGGCGAGGCCTGCTAGCTCAGTCGCATCATCTGGGGGGTTTTTACATCTCTGTTATTACCACCGCACAGTAGTCTAAGCTTTGCGAAGTAATACGCAGTCTTATCTCACCCATCTTGTTGCTTAATGACTAGGCGTTAGAGAGAAAAAGGCTTGGGATAGCAGGATTGTAGCGGCTAGTTTTTAGGCATGCTCATAGCCCTGCTCTTACGTCCTTGGTGCTTCTTGTTAACATAATTCATTGTTTTGCAGAAAAATTGTTTAATACGAATATTCCATCCATCCATCCATCCATCCATCTTCTATCACTTACTCCTTTTCAGGGTCACGGGGAACCTGGAGAATATCCCAGGAAGCATTGGGGACAAGGCAGGGTACACCCTGGACAGGGTGCCAGTCAATCGCAGGGCACAATCACATGCACACTCACACACACATTCATACACTACGGACACTTTAGACATGCCAATCAGCCTACCATGCATGTCTTTGGACTGGGGGAGGAAACCCCCGACGCACAGAGAGAACATGCAAACTCGAGCTCACTGTCACACCCCTCTAGAGCACATAATGAAGTCAGTCATTTCTCAAATGCAGAATGATTCAATGATTCAATTCTGCCAAATTCTATGTCTCTATGTCAAGATCACTCTTCACTAATATCAATATAGAGGCGGAAAAACATTTGTTATTTATTTCTAAATGACAGAATCTCTCAATATTTGTCTCAATGCTCTTTCACAACGACGTAAGATGACTCTCTTTAAGATCGTTTGCCAGCTGCTGAGAACATCTGTTAAGGCTTAGTGAAGATCTAGACCTCCAAAAATCCCCAGCCAGAGGAAAATCTCTCTCTCCCCATTCTTGGTAATGCAAGACATCCCTAGCAATCAAAAAAGAAAAAAAGACAGAAAGAAAGAAAATAAAGATTTATTTAAAATGGGGCAAAGCCAATGGAGCGTAATATAACACATGTGGTGGCTTTCTATACGCACAGTATAGTGAAATCTAAAAATAACCGCAAGAGCATGCCATGTTTCTCACTTTCTAGGTATATCTCCATGCAAATAATTTAAATCCAAATGGCATATATACCATATTTCCATGCTTATGGAATACTTGATATGGAATATTTCCATATTTCCATCAATAGTAGAATATTAGAGTAGAAACAAGTTAGTTAGTTAGTTAGTTAGTTAAACTTTATTGTCCCATGAGGGAAATTTGTCTTGGGCAAAGTGACAGAAATGTACCTAAATATCTATAAAGGTTTGTTCCAGCTAGTATTAGTGGTCATAAAGATCTGCCTTCTTCAATTTTCATGTTAGGTTAATGTAACAGCTGTGCCTTATGTGTATATGTTATGTTTTTATCAGCTCTTATCACCTCTTCATTTTTTTTGACATTTTCATTTAAATGACAAATGGGTCTAACAAGTAAAACCCCCACTTCTGTCTCTCTCAACATTCCTCGTAATGCCTTGCTTAAAAAGTCATCCCCCTTAAATGTTTTAACAGTCTGTAGTGTTACCAGTGGCAACGCCAGATGTTGGTATCAAGGTGAGTGGGTGGGCCTGGATAAAACAGGGTGGGCATGGGTTTAAAAAGAAAAGTCAAATGCCAGCAGTCACGCAAAATAACTTACATGATTGCAGAAAGGCACTCAAGACGTTTGAGAGGCTTACAAACTATATAAAATGCCTTTTTGACTGATACAAAGGAAACATGGTTTACATTGTTTAAAATGTTTACATTGGTTGCTGAGCAGCGTTTCTCTGTGAAGCTCCTGAAAGTGGCAGGTCCCAGCACTCAAGAACTTAGTTATGTGAATAATGCTAACAAGCTTTGGTAAGGTCAGGCCTCTCTTTAGCTTTACCACTGACACTGAGTGCTACCATTTGGTACTGAAATGGACTTTATTGTGAAGCATAGGTGGCAGCACTATGTTGAGAGTTAGGGCTATCCCTAACCCTAACCACTTACATTTATTCATTTAGCAGACGCTTTTATCCAAAGCGACTTACAAATGAGAGCACACTCACACACCAATGGGAGCAGAGCTGCCATGCAAGGTGCTAGCTTGCCATCAGGGGCAACTTAGAGTTCAGTGTCTTGCCCAAGGACACTTCGGCATGGGATCACCCGGGCCGGGATTCGAACCACCAACCCTACGATTAGTGGATTAGTGGACAACCCGCTCTACCGACTGAGCCACAGCCGCCCAACCACTCTCTGACAAAATACCCTTTCATCTGGTCACTGACTTTTGGTGAATGCCTCTGAGTGTTGTAGTTCTGCCCTATTATTTGAATTTTCTTCTAAAGGATTTAATAGTGCTCCCGAGAATATTTAACACAATATTCATACTTTTCGAAAACATTTGTGGCGCACATGTTTTGACTTTGATTTGCTCCATGGTCATCATGATGCTCTCTGCTTTTATTTGTATTTACAGTGCCTTGCGACAGTATTCGGCCCCCTTGAACTGTTCGACCTTTTGCCACATTTCAGGCCTCAAACATAAAGATATAAA
>JAFFST010054803.1:140220-153729 GCA_022414735.1 Noturus placidus | reverse complement strand
TTTTTTTCACCTTTAATAATAAACACCTTCATTTACAAATTGCATTTTGTGTTTACTTGTGTTGTCCTTGACTATTGTTTAAATTGGTTTGATGTTCCGAAACACTTAAGTGTGACAAACATGCAAAGGAACAGGAAATGAGGAAGGGGGCAAACACTTTTTCACACCACTGTACTTTACATACAGGTATAATACTGGCCAATTAAAATCTGTGAGTTAAACTTTGCTTCAATAATAAGTGCATCTCTTTATTGTCTTTGAACATTCAAGTAACATTTATGCATAGGATTTGGGCAGTCATGATTCATGGTAGGCTGACACTGTGGGTAGTGTTGCCGTCTCACAGTTCTTGGGTTCCTAGGTCAACCCTGAGCTGTTTGAACTTCCATTCCAGCCCACCTACCAAAAACATGCCTTTAGGTGGATTGACAATGCTAAAATGCCTCTAGGAGTGAATTTTGGCATTGAGTCTTTAAGATGACCAGTTGACCAGCAAGACAAAGAGATGACCAAACCTTGCTGACTTTGCCTCAGGGCACACTGTAAAAAAAATCTGCGTTTGGCACCAACTCAACTCAAAGTCAGAGCTGCCAATACATTTGGGGCAAAAATCTTCATTTAACTAATAACTTCTCATGTTTCTTTGTTCCTAACCTTGGAGGAACGTGATCCCTTCGAGACACCAAAAGATTGGACCCACAGCAGTTGTCTTTTAGGACTAAAGGGCAAGTCATCCGACACAAATTCAATCCTATTCATTCCCCCTCTGTCATGTTGTCCCTAATAAGCAATCATATGACACCCTGGACACAGGAGAGTAAGACCAAACCAAATGGCCAACTGTCACTTAGAAGGACATGATGGATCACCTCGTGATAATGCGCCATTTTATCATCTGCCAAATTGGACACATGCTACGGATCATGGCAATTGTGGACCATGCAGTACTGTACATGCCATTGATTGCTTTTAAAATGCATATTGACATCGTTGGGAAAGGTTATGTGGTTCAGTGGCTGAGGCCCAAAGGGTTGTGCTTGATTGATGGGGCGAAAAAGTGTATGTGTATGATGCTGGAAAGTACTCACACTCACATGCGGTTGCAGGGTCTCGAGGGTGTGCGGGCTAATTACCCCTTTCACTCATGCTGTCAGGCAGTGGTATGGGTGTCTCTTAATGTGAGTGCAGGAGGCATTAAAGTAACACAGGAGCCCAGTTTCTATAGATCCTTTCTGACCTCCAGAGCCTCTGTCCAGGAACTCGACCCCTGACCTGTTGACTTTCACTAAAACGGTGGCTCTCAATGCTGAACAAGCTCCCAGAAGCTCTGATCTATGCAAAGCTTAAAGCATAACGATTTGTTTAGTGGGAACAAACCAGACAAAGGAAAACAACATTTGAACTGATCATTTGAACCTTTGAATTGGTCACCTCTTCTTTTTCATTTTCACTTTGCGGTTCTTTAGCTGGAAACTGAATATCCTCTCAGAACCATTAAGGGTACATCTTCTATACCTTAAATACGGTACCGTTCACCTGGAAATATTGTGAACCTTTAAAAGTAACTCTAAAGTGGCCATAGAGTGGTCATCATTTGGTAGATTAAGGAGCAAAATTGTCTGTGCTGGCTCTGTTGGTGGGTGTTATGGCATACTGTCTTTCCTCAGTCAGTCAGTCAGTGCAACACTAACTAATCGTGGGCATTTGTTCATGTATGTAGAGGAGGGCAGATCTCCTGAAGGCACTTTCCTCCAAATGTGTAACTTGCCACGGGAGGCAGCATGAGCAATAGTTTGAAAGAATTTTCTTGGCTAGCTTCATGCCTCTTGGAAGAATCAGTATCTGTTGGTAGTTGTCATGTGGTAGCGCTTGAAAGCTGGCTAGTGGTTGGGAATGGAGAGATGACCAAATTGGGGAGAAAGTGGGGGACCATGCGAAAAACAAAACAAAGTTTTAAGGCATGTAAATGGATTGTAATTAAAAGTTTTAAAGGTACAAGAAGTACTAAATTCTCTTATAATAACAATAAAACAGCCTAAGAGGTTTTATAGTTTGCCATTATTAGTTAGATTCTGTTATATTTCCCCTTGCACAATATGATCTAATTGAAGTTAGTCCTTCACATTTCTATCCTCTGTTGTCTTGTGATTCTATTATCAGAGGCTACCAAGGAGAAGACAAATCCATCTAACCTGTCCAGCTAACGATGGGTGAAAAATGGCTCTGCACCACACACAGCGCGTGTGCATGCGTGTATGTGTGTGTGAGTCTGGGAGGTAAGACAGAGGAGAGAAATACAGGGTGGGGATTGGGCATAATGGATCTAACATTGAGTGACAGCAGAGGCAGCAGTGCTTTATGCGGCTGAGGAAGAGCATGCAGGTCGACGACCTCTCCTTCTTGCCCTGGAGAGAAACCCAGCTATCACTGGGGAATATACCATTACACTCCTCATGGGTCAAAGGGCATGTCTGGTTAAGATCGGGGGAAAGGAGAGGCGGCTCTGTTTTCAAAGGATTTCTAGAAACATATTTTGTGGTTTTTCCAACAATTGGTTACCATTCAGACCTTAAAGTGACCCAGTTTTATCTGATCCTATGCAATGCTGATAATATATGGTTAGTGATTTTATCTAATCGATATTTATTGTTCTCATTTACCGACATATTTTTTTTACCCCATTCCACAGCACTACAACTGCATAACCACTGCACTTGGTGATTATCCATGGTTGAATTATTTACCAGGTATATACATAACGGGTATTAAGTCTTACAAGTTACAATTTCACCTTAAATTGTGACTGTCAAAGAACACAGAAGGCTGCAATCAGAGCCAAACACTTCCGTTGAGAAATAAAAATCATTTGCATGTTTATTACAGCAACATGAAAAGTGTACACACTTGCAGTGGGCTGAACATAAACCTGCAGCGACTAAAAGACATCGGGCTTAAATAGATGACCTGTCAGAAAGAACCAGTAATAAGTAGTCAAAAGAAATGTACACATCCTTCATTAGAGTCACATCATGGACAATTTTTTGGAAAAAAACATCATTAGCCTCGCTACATCACAATTGACCGTTTAAAAAAAAAAAATTATTATCTTGCAACAAATATGCCTTAGACAAACATTAATTTCAGACCCTTTTGTGTTTGTTAGTCCTTGACTACTATCAATTTTGACTATCACAATCTGTAGATTCATGTCTTCTCGAGTCACGTTCCTTGCTTTAAGACACACAAGCATGCTTTTTCTGATCATATAACTCCACCCAGTTTTAGTTTATACCGTAGCTACTTTGCAATTTAAATACAACCCCTCCCCCAACACACACTTCATATGTTTGGACACAAACAACTTACTAAATATAATCAAAATAAAATGTACATTTTTTTTTAAGAAGCCATGGCGGCCACCCCTCAAACATGTTTCGAGCTAAACATATACAAACATTTCAGGGGAAAAAACCCAAAACAAAATTCTTTTGATATATTGTCGATAGTGGGTGTGGCTTGTCCAGGTTTTTTATTTTATTTAACGGCGGTACCAAAATGTATAGCTCACAGATAACTAATTAAACAAAAATTAAATAACACATGAAAATTGGTTGATTTATATGTTACGTGCTATAGGCTTCGTACTAGCCTTATTAACGGATTAGCAAAGCAAGAAATCTGTACTAGCTACGTACAATCACCAGCGGCATCAAACGTCTCCACCAGTTCCTTCCGAGTTTCATTTTTCTTTGTAATGTTTCTATAAATGTTTATTGAGAGTGTATGGCAGGTTTATAAGATAAAACCACAGGTATAAGTTTTTTTTGTTAATTTATTTGAAGGTTGTGAGTGGGGAATGGAAGAAACCACACATGCCATGGGATTGGTCCAAAGTATCATTCAAGTTAATTGTTCGGATGCTAATTTGGATAGAACCGAGAAAATCTCAATTGAAACGCTGTTGTGCCTTCGCTTTGCCTCAGAAATCAAGGCTTTGTGTCCAAAATGTACAAACGGTCGCATGTTGCTAGTGTGAACGTAGGTTCAGACCATCTTTGGACTCTCACCTCGTCGTGAGTGACTATATTCTTACATTTTGATAAATAAATCACATGGTCAATTCGTTTTTCCCAATGCATTGTCATGGCAGAGAAAAACAAGCTGGAATATCATTATCATCATCTCCATTAGTATCTATTTTTTTTTTTTGTCATGTGGTGCCACCCAAAATATATCCCACATTCACTTAATCTTAATCACCACACTGTCTGTCTCCTCTAATAGACTTATTAGAGACAACCCAAAGCAGCCAAATTCTGCAGCAGAGATTTAAATCAAACATAAAAAGGAACACCAGAAATGGCTTTTCAAACGAATATTGCAGTTTGCGTCTTGCTGTCAGTAAATAAGTGTCGTTAAGAGCGCTTGAGCTGGAATGGATGACAGATTAATTTGCTTATACTTTGTGTTAATGTGTGAATGGTGCAAAAATGTTAAAAAGCAAAACAATAAGACTTAAACAACAAGAATAAGAATAATAATAAAAAGTCAATGTACCTCAGATAAATAATAACAGGGGGCATTAGCAACTTAAACTCATTTTCCCTAAGAAGTGTACATGAATTCTGTTGTTTTAAGTTAAGTTCCCCTAACATGGAATTGTTTAAAACAAATTGCACAGTGCGATACAGATTATGCTTTGTCCTAAATTATGTATAGGCAATATGGTTTTATATTTAATTACAATACAGTAAATAAGGAATATCTACACCATTAGCAAGAAATGGAAAATGTCACTGGGGTAATATCTGTACTAGAAGGAGCCTCGCTGGTGACATTCTTACTTAATAATAAAAAATGTAAAAAATGCGTGACCCATGACTTACTCACTCAAGGGAACAAGATCATTAAATTGTGGGAGTGAGATAATTAAATGTGGCCACATATTAATGAGGCATGGTTTTGCTGAAATATGAAATCATATTGAAACTCAAATTTGGAGACAGATCGTTACCGAAGACTTCATTTCTCCTTGCGCAATTGTCAGAATGAACTGAATTCATATTAAAAAACAATAGCAATCTCACTGCTAATACCATCATCTGTTTCATCTAGTTAGAGTAAATGATAGAATTGAGATGTTCAATGTTTTGTATATTATATACACTATTTGCATAAAAATAGACTGCTTTCACAGAATAGATTTACACAAAATGAACATTCTGTTCCCATCCCCCAAAGCGCCTGGTGATGACCATGACTGTGGCCATCCCTTCATTATCTCATTCCTTGCATTACTAAACTGTGTTTATGACTTATTTATCTAATTTCTTTGAGTTAATAAATCATGGCCAAGAGTTAATTATCTCATTCTTGTCTTATTAAATCATTCCTTTGTGTTACTAAATCATGTT
Source organism: Noturus placidus (assembly GCA_022414735.1). Lineage (NCBI taxonomy): Eukaryota > Metazoa > Chordata > Actinopteri > Siluriformes > Ictaluridae > Noturus > Noturus placidus. Next base: position 148,315 of record JAFFST010054803.1, on the reverse strand, counting down.
CATTACCTAGTCATCTTGTTCTTATGTTACTAAATCAGGTTCACTACCTAATTATCTCATTGTTACTAAATCATGTTCACTACCTAATTATCTCATTGATACTAAATCATGTTCACTTCATAATTATCTCATTTTCTTGTGTTACGAAATCATGTTCATTACCTAATCATCTCGTGTTACGAAATCATGTTCATTACCTAATCATCTCGTGTTACGAAATCATGTTCATTACCTAATCATCTCATGTTACGAAATCATGTTCATTACCTAATCATCTCGTGTTACTAAATCATGTTCATTACCTAATCATCTCGTGTTACTACATCATGTTCATTACCTAATCATCTCGTGTTACTACATCATGTTCATTACCTAATCATTTCGTGTTACTACATCACGGGCACAGCTTAATTATCTTGTTCCCTTGCATTAACAAGTCACGATCCTAACTCCACAACGTATTTATCTCATTCCCTAAAGTTTCCACAAGTTATTTATCTCATTCCCTCAACTTCCCCACGACGTAATAACCTTGTTCCCTCGTTTTACTAAGTCATTTCCGTAACTTAATTATCTTGTTCAGTTGTGTTACAACATCATGGCCACAACTTAATTATCTCATTCCCTCATTACTAAGTCATGCTGATGACTTTATTATCTCGTTCTTAATTATCTCATTCCCTCATTACTAAGTCATGCCGATGACTTTATTATCTCGTTCTTAATTATCTCATCCCCCTGAAGTTATTAAGTTGTGGCCACAACTTAATTATCTTGTACCTTGCTCATATTCCAACCCCACTCATCGTTCCCACATGTTAATGCCGTGGTCAAGCATTATTTTTAATAATTAGGGATGTCATCAGTCGGGTTCCACAGGACTAAAGAGAAAGCATATGGTTTAAAAGACAAGGGGTTTAGTAGTAAACTTCTCTTAAGAATCACCTAAGAACCTACGTTTGACATTTGTTTGTGTGAATGAAATGAATACTGTACAGAATGAGTACAGAAATATTAGTGTTGTAAATGCAGCAAAATCAGCATGAATAGGTGTGATCGCTCTTTCCCCAAAGTTACATGCACCAAAACAAGCTTGAATACTGTGAATAAAAGAAGGTTTAACCTCTGAAAGGTGAATTAACACAAAGCCGGACGTGTTGCGCCGACATTCACTATAGCTTTCAGTGGCGTTGTTATGATAAATACTATGTTCACTATATCTCATCATGATACTGCCTCTACCAGGAAGAAGAGAAAGAAACAGCACAGTTAGTAAGGCATCTAACGTCAAGCAGCTATAGCCACCACTGGAGTGAGAAAAGAACCGCAGTCACTGTCACTTGCTTATAAAAGATGAAGCTTTAGCATCCATGCTACATTCCAGAGTTCTGTAATATCCCACGGTGATGAGCTCCACCGATCAATATGTCTCACATCTTCTTTAACTTCTTCAGAAAATGAAATAAAGTACATTACAGACATTCTACAGCTTTTCGTTCACTCGTTTGAATTCGACACTGTACACCTTTATACACTATTTTACAAGAGTGTAAGTTGTGTTACTTGTTCTGCTGTAAATAAACATACTGTGAAAGACACGGTGCCTAATGTTGATGCACTGACCTCACCAAGGCAGCAAACTGACTTTGTCAGCCATCACCAGTGTTGGGTTGCAAAATACACTGGATTAGCATTGGGCGAACAGAGTCAACAGATTTTAACAACCATTTCATCCACCTTGCCAATGTTGGCCCAATGTAATTTTGTCCAGTGGACCAAGATTGAGCCATCAGGACCGCCTTTAAATCCAACTTCACAAAATTGGCCCAATATCATTTTGTCCAACACTGGGCCACGAAGGCCAACTTTCAGCCACGTCTAAATCCCCCTTGCCAACTTTTGCCCAACATTGACAAAATGTAGTATAGGGAGGATCAATCTAGCCACCTAAAATAGACATTGGGCCAGGATCAGTTTGCAACCTGGGAAGTGTCTGTGTATATATAAAGTGTTCCTCATAATGCTAAACACAAATATTGCTCCCATGCATTGTTGCGCTATGTGTAACATCTTACCATACTCAGGATTTTGTTAATTGCTTTATTAATTGGGATTCAATGCTCCCACGTTAGCTACATAGTTAAAGGTGTAGGCTAATTTGCTTTAAAACTTTAAAGGAATACTTGGCTCAAAAAAGCCACTGTTATCATTAATTATTTAACAGCTGGGTCTGTTAAATAATACCTGCTGTCCTTTATTTTGATGTTTTTATGTAGAGAATTCCTTTAAAGTTCTCAGCCATGTATAGCATGTGTACCATGGTGTTCTACATACACAAACGGGCATGTTCTTCTTTTCTGCATTCATGAAATGAGAACCAACCCAAAAATAAGTCAGTTTATAGGTCCACACATAGAGACATTCTCACTCATTTTTTAAAAGACAATACTGTTGCGTTGAAGGAGATCCATCCTTATGTTTAATAACCATGACTAGCATTAACTATCAGACACTAGACCACAGTCTGACTAATACTGTACTGACGATAAAAAGACAAACCCCTGACATTCTCTACGGGAAATTACAGCATGGGACAACTCTTATCTTAACCATAAATTAGCTACTCATTGCAATGTTTCCTCATATCATAATGCAGTAATCTGAAACGCAAAGACCAGAACACTGCTAACCCTACTTCCGCTGGTGAAACATAATCTCCTATTGCTGATAGTTAGGGAATCCAAACAGAAAGAATGCCTCATATAATTATTACTGTAGACCATTAAAAATGTCAAGTCTGGATAAACATCATCTTGTGATCCAGGGCTGCAAATCACACTTCCTGTCTGCTATCATGTTCAGAGCACAACACGACAAGGCTCATACTGTGGCTCCAAACACACCAACCTTAGGTCCAAATCCACCCAGGCACCTTTTTATTCACCTATATCAAACCTTGGAAAATGAAGCAAATGACAAGAAACAACAATGCAAATGACTGTACACATCTCACAATAATGTTCATAAATCATCAGAGTTCGTGTTTGACCATCATCCATCTGGTCTGAATTTTCCACTGCTAATCAGTCTCTGGTTCCGCTGCACAAATTGTGAGCTCGTGGGCTGCAGCCAAACGTCCGGGATTGGGGGTTGGCATGGTGAAGCACTGTTCTGGGTTCCACACTTCCACACTGTCTCTCTTTTTCCTCCTCTAACTGTCTATCAGCTTGTCCAGAGCTGTTATACTTGCACATGGCTCCCTTGGGCATGCAGACTCTGGACACTAGCGAGGATCTTCTTCTGGTGTCCAACAAGGGTCACACCCATCTTACTCAACTCACTGAAAGAGAAGTTGGAGAGAAAGACAAGGAGAGTTAGAGATGGCATAACACGGTGGGCACAGATGTTTTTGGATTCAGACTCTTAGCCTACTCTAAAGGGTTTATGGGTTTTCTGTACCTTGCACTGATGTAGATTATTGAATCTAGTGTGACGTAGCCAGCAGTTGTGAAGTTGTCCTTGTACTGGCCCATCTTTAAGGCATCCAGCCACTCATCCACACTATTGACGCTGAACTCTGGGGTGATCGGGTCTTCCCTGTAAACAACATGAACAAGCCATACGACAACATACCAACTTAATAATGGCTTAACAAATGTATTAAAACAATGAAGCAAAAACCAAAAAAAAAGCAGACCTGGTACCTCATAAAAGTATAATCTGAACAAGTGTCATAGATTCTCATACTGATAAGTCTGGCATGGAGTATGTCATTATTTTTAATGCATGACAGATTCATTCCAATTTCTAAGAGTGCCCTTCTTGATCAAGGGAGTTTTCATGAACACATCAACCCCCTAGTAGAAGCAGAGTGGTTTCCCTGCATAATGAAGTCATTTCTCTATTAATCATCCAGTGAGTTCCAATCGGAAGCCAGCTCACATGGTAGGCACCATTTTTGGGCAGTATAATGACTTTTCCATCTGGACAGCACCTGCCCACTGATGTCCCTTCCATCCATCCATCCATCTTCAACCGCTTACTCCTTTTCAGGGTCACGGGGGAACCTGGAGCCTATCCCAGGGAGCATGTGTCCCTTATTTTGGGTAAATTAAAGGAAGCATTGCATGCATCCCTCTCAGTCTAGGCAAGCCCATAATTCTGTTCACCAGACCGGCTCTCTATGACAGTTTCAACATTCGTGGTAGACCGAACCATTTTATTCGAAGAGAACTGCTTGTTCCAATCTGTGTCCAGTCTAATCCAATGTATGATGATGCTGAAGGCCGTACCAAATGTGAGGCCTAACATGGTTACTCTTTACTTTTCACACTCCCTAGAAAAGGTGGCTTAAGATTTGGCTACTAAGGCACCTGCCTAAAGAATATCTTGCCATGGCTATCCTGAGTTACCCAGAATGTCAAGAGCACTGTTTCCACCAGTCCATCACAGGGCAGCATGCACACGCAACATACCAGCTTCTTAATTGGGAGATGAGAAGAAACCAGAGATCTTTGAAAAAATCCATCCAGACATTGGGAGATAACGTGAAACCCACACAGACAGTAACCTGAGCTCAATACTGAACCCGGAATCCATGCTACCCCATCCAATGAGGGGCGTTGGTGGCGCAATGGTTAAACCATCTGGGTTACTGATCAATATGTCAGGGATCAAGCCCCAGTACTGCCCAGCTGCCACTCTTGGGCCCTTAAGCAAGACCCATAACTCTGCTCCATCTGCTCCACGGGTGCTATTTAATGTCTAACCCCAGTTCCTAACAAACTGGGATATGCATAGAAAGAATTTTACTGTACAGTAATGTATATGTAACAAATAAAATCTCCTTCTTCTCTCCTCAGTACAGACACAATGTGAAGATGTTTACCAATGCACAAGCCACAAGCTCAGTCGGTAGAGCGGGTTGTCCACTAATCCACTAACCGTGGGGTTGGCGGTTCGAATCCCGGCCCGGGTGATCCCATGCCGAAGTGTCCTTGGGCAAGACACTGAACCCTAAGTTGCCCCCAATGGCAAGCTAGCACCTTGCATGGCAGCTCTGCTACCATTGGTGTGTGAATGTGCTCTCATTAGTAAGTCGCTTGTAAATGTAAAAATGTAAAAAATGATATTTCTGTAAAGCTGCTTTGAGACAATGTACCATTGTAAAAAGCGCTATACAAATTGATAAATTATTCAATTAAATTATAACTATCCCCACAAAATCAATGACACATTGATGCTACTGGCCAAATCAAATCTTTCACTGTAATTCTCTCCTCTTTTACTTAAACAGGCTTTAAAAAGCTATAACTTGGGGGTGCAAATGCACCGACCTTGTATTTTCACATATGACAGCAGTATTTCTAAGAATAAGAATGTAATGTTGTACCATTTTCACCAAATCCTTATAGGCATGTCACTCACTTATAATCCTGTGTAAAACTTCAGCTAAACTATAAGAACGGTGGGAATGACATGAGGTACAAGACAACATGACACAAAAGGTTAGATTTCTCACTTTCAGTTTTTTTCCCCTAATAATTTAACAATGATTTGACAGGGAATTAAGGCTATGGCAGTTTACCAGATGGAACTGTTGGCCAGCTCTTTCAGGGCACCGGGATTTCGGATCAGCTTGTCTAGCATGTTGACAATCTGGCTGAACTTGGGTCTCTCAGCTCGCTCTTTCTGCCAGCAGTCCAGCATCAGCTGGTGAAGAGACACTGGACAATCCATTGGCGGGGGGAGACGATATCCCTCTTCGATCGCTTTTATCACCTAAGTGAGAGACGCAGCGAGAATACAGGCTTTGAGTCTTTAGCTAGACATATGTTGAAATTCAGTACTTAGCAATGGATGTTCCACTGACCTTTTCAATTTGACACTACTTGTTAACTGTTTAATAATTTATTGTGAAATGCAAGCAGCCTCAATCTCAGGATGTTGGACTTAGAATAAGATTTTTCCTGCATGAGAAAAACCTGAAAATCTCTGAGTAGGCATGAACTACACGCACATTAACTTAAGCATGTGCACAACCCGATTCTGAATATGAGGAAAGTTCCCTCTATAAATACAGACACAAATTTCTGACCTTAAATAACTCTGGTGATCAAAACACCCCTGGTGTTCAATCATTCCAGAAGGACTTTGTAGATAGACACTCACATCTTGATTAGACATCTCCCAATATGGCCGCTCGCCATATGACATCACCTCCCACATGACGATACCGTAGCTCCACACATCGCTTGCTGAAGTAAACTTCCTGTACGCAATGGCCTCCGGTGCTGTCCATCGAATAGGGATTTTTCCACCCTAAACCGAGAATAAAAACGGAACGTGAACCAGACACCAAATCATCCTCATGTACAATAAAATTTTAATGCTCTTCATATTGGCAACCCTCTTATGGCACTGTTTGCTTTATATTCAGGATATAAAATAAATAAATAAATAAAAAAAAAACCTGCAGGTGTAGGTAGCGCAGGGGATTGTTAGAACATTAAAACAGTCCTTGACAGTTAATTTCCACGTCAAAGTCAAACAAAAGGCAAACCGTCTCCACTTTATATAGACAAACGTGAGCGGAAAGCCAAGGATAGGCTTTTGAAAACGAATCGATTATTTATTTATATCCACTTATTTTATTATATCTAGTATCAAAGGCACGACGCATAAATTCATTGGGTTCTGTGTTTGAGGGAAGGTTTCTGCTTGAAGCGATGGGAAACTGGGGAGTTGAACATGGAAGTCGCTTAATACATGCATGCAAAGACAAACACACACCACACTCCTTAGTCTAATTAGCTTGCGTGCCGGTATGGTGCCGAGTGTAAGATCTTGTAATCAGGGTTTCTGGCATTTTGTTCTATAGCAGGCTGACATGAGCTCTAGTTAAGCATGTTGAGAGAGGAGGCGGACAGGAGGACAGCGTGTCAGCCACATCAGGGGCATGGAAGGGCCAACTTCTACTCACACAAACATATAATTAACACGCGACTCCTGAGACACTCACACTCTCCAAGCCTACAACTCTCCCTTCAGGGGAATTCGTCTCTTTCCTTTTGACACCCAGTGCCACTGCATACCTTCTACAGACTCCTTTTTTTTTTTATTTTAAGTTTGAAATTAGATTTTTAAGTGGCATTCAACAGTACACGACATTTTTCCCCCTAATTAAACAAAGGTACCAAGTAGAACCCCTTTAGGAAGCCAAGAACCCTCTATGTTAAATACCACACGTCCCGATTCTGATTGGTCAGAAGGTGTTATTTTCCTATTTGATCATTTCTATAGTATTGGACATGTCAGTAAAATTTAAAAAGTATTTTGAGGCTTTTTTTTTATTTTTTATAAACAGACTTTGTGAATTCTCTGTTACATGACAAGCTGCTCCATCAAGCTTTTATGTCTTTTAAACCTTTCTCACTGTAAAATGGTGTTTCTTTCCACCGGTGAATTGGAAATCATCTTATCGGACATTTTCAATCAGTATAAACAAATGAAACATCGCTGCAAGTAATAAGATTATAAGATTAGTCAGGACACTGTTGGGTTTCTGTGTGTAGAGTATCGTGACTCTGTGGAGTGGCTGGTGTTGCGACTTGAATTAACTTGTTTCCTGGACGTTCCACAACATTAAATGCAACTATTAGTAGATAATAAGAATGACAGGTCCTTATATTCCTTATTTAATTAATAGAACATTTCATAGTCATAATATTTGGACAAATCACTATGGTATAAGTGGAATAAAGCACTTTGGGGAAAAATGATCAGATTTGGGCTGGTAACAATAACTCTGCTTTATCACACCATCCTGTTGTTGATCGTTATTCTTTTTCTTTAATTCTATAATTGCTTGCGACAAAACCGTTCTCTTTAAAAAATAATAATAATAAAAAAAGTTGACTTACAGTGCCTTGCGAAAGTATTTGGCCCCCTTGAACTGTTTGACCTTTTGCCACGTTTCAGGCCTCAAACATAAAGATATAAAACTGTAATTTTTTGTGAAGAATCAACAACAGGTGGGACACAATCATGAAGTGGAACGAAATTTATTGGATATTTCAAACTTTTTCAACAAATA
>JAFFST010054803.1:122597-139470 GCA_022414735.1 Noturus placidus | reverse complement strand
ACAACAGTATCTCGGACCTGCCTGGTGTGTTCCTTGCTCTTCATGATGCTCTCTGTGCTTTAAACGGACCTCTGAGACTATCACAGTGCAGGTGCATTTATACAGAGACTTGATTACACACAGGTGGATTCTATTTATGAACATTAGACATTTAGGTCAACATTGGATCATTCAGAGATCCTCACTGAAGTTCCGGAAAGAGTTTGCTGCAGTGAAAGTAAAGGGGCTGAATAATTTTGCACGCCCAATTTTTCAGTTTTTTATTTGTTGAAAACGTTTGAAATATCCAATAATTTTCGTTCCACTTCATGATTGTGTCCCACCTGTTGTTGATTCTTCACAAAAAATTACAGTTTTATATCTTTATGTTTGAGGCCTGAAACGTGGCAAAAGGTCGAACAGTTCAAGGGGGCGGAATACTTTCGCAAGGCACTGTATCTTCTTCTCTGTGTTGATTTCTCAAGATTATACCTGTCTCCTCTAAAACGATCACGTGCAGATGGATTTAAATTGTGAGTTTATGAACCATAATGAAATCATTTATTACTGTACTAACTGTTTTTGCTTTTTTTGACACATTCAATCAGGTTTTTTTTTTGGTCCAAATTCAAAATAAAAACATCAAGCTGATGAAATGGAAGTCCAACTTATTTCAAATCAATGTGAACGTTAACAATCCTAGTGGCATCTAAGTCGAGGAACAGATCAGGTGTCCTACCCGTGTCGTATAAGCAGCTTCGGGGTCATCCTCTAACACTCGGGACAAGCCGAAATCCGACACTTTACACACCAGGTTGCTGTTGACAAGAATGTTACGAGCAGCCAGGTCACGGTGCACATAATTCATGTCCGATAAATACTTCATCCCGGATGCGATTCCGCGCAACATTCCTACCAGCTGGATAATGGTGAACTGACCGTCATGTTTCTGAAAGAAAGAGAGAGAAAAATAGACTCATATTAGTATTATGTTCACATTTTCAACAATGTCCTGTCGGATAATACAATCGGATTAGCAGAATTTTTCAAGTTCAATAAATCTACTTTTTGTTGGTGGATTTTTATTTATTTATTTTTGGACCCTAAAGTCATTTATAACGGACTCTTAACGAGGTTATGTTTTACAGCCGGTCCCTGTTTCACTGTAATGGAAATTCTTACACAAGGTTATAGGTGTAGAAACATCTGTTTTCCGCACGTTTGGGATAAAAATGAAACTCCGTTTTTAGCCCCGAAAACAATTTAAGCTCAGAGCAATTAGCCTGATGTTTTCATTTGCATATTGGACCTGTGAAGCAATCTGCTTAAAACGCCTCTATTGTCTCTCTGAGCAATATCAATCCCAAACACAGTGTTGTATTTCACAAGAGGCGAGTTAATTATGCCTTGCCTTATAAACGTCGTTTGTTTGATTGATTGCTTGGCCTCATCAGCCATCACGCTTTTTGTTTTCAATCTCACTGCAGTGGTTACTGTAAGAACAGCTGTATGAGGATGTGTGTGTTTGTGTGTGTATGAGAGAGCGAAAGAGAGAAAGAAAGTGCACCACTTGTTTTTGCTAAATTGATCTGCGCTCTAATTAAACACATGTAGCTCGGGCAGACAGGCTATGAGCTATTAGCCATAAAAACCCACCCATAATTATGTTAGCTTTTTTTTTTATGCCAGCTCAAGTGGTATTTATGGCGTTCATTAGCCTGCGGAAGGATCGAAAATTTCAGATGTGCCTCTTTTTTTTTTTCAGTCCCAAATTTAATTTTCATTTGCTCTAAGTGTGGGAATTAAAGTGGGAGTCTGCTTCAAAGTGGGAGATGAAAAAACAAAAATAAATTTAAAAAAGCAACAAACATCCGAAATAAAATTACGACACGATCCTTCCACAGTGGCAAAAGTGGCAATAAATCCGAGGCGATTTGAGGGAGGAGACTTTCGAGCGGATTTGTGGAGGGAGTCGTTTGATCGTACTATAAATCTACTGACTTTCCCTATTCTGTAGAGTTCATATTTCTTTCTCACACTGAAGTGGGATGAATTCATGAGCCCCCCAAACCCCTAACACCCCCCCCCCCACCAACTTATTTGGACTTCATGCAAAATGGCGGCCATTTTGAATCTTGCATGTATGAATTTCCTCCCGTCGTCCAGAGGAAAAAACAAAGGGTATGTAAGTACATATTTAGATGTCTATCAGAGTTTTTACCTGGTAAAACTTTAAGCCATGTCACACATTAAACATGTAAGACATCATTTATATTAAACTGAAAAAAGCGGCTAACCTTTAAGAAAGTATCCAAGGATCCGTTTTCCATGAACTCGGTTATTATCATCACCGGCTTGCCTGCGAACATAAAAAGAGAAGGAAATAAAAACATCGACCACTAGAACATACTCCACTAGAGAGAGAGAAAAAAAGATACTCCTCTGCCAAGCCACAGAGATATAAATCACTGTAATGGCGTCATTAATCCTACAGCAGAGGGATCGTAATGAAAGGACGGATGGAGGGAGAAAGAGAGAGGCAGAGAGAGAGACGAGTGTAACGCCTGAGCCACACTTCTTCCACCGCTAGGAAACTCTATTATTCTTTGTGAAGGATCCCTGTCAGAGACCTTGACCATGAACAACAGTGCTTAACGGGGCTCTTTGGTCTGTTCACTAGTTAGTATTGGATGGAATATTTCTAAAAAAATTATTTTTTTCGTAAAAATGCTTGAAAATGCCCAACACCGAATCTTCCGTGTCAGTTAATAGTGATAGAAACATTCAAAATTAGAAACAGACCCAGAAAAGCCTTTCGCATCATAGCGTACATTAATGCGATTGCTTTTAATCACTCTTATTTGTACCATGACTTAATGTTTAATGATGATTTTAAATGGATTGTTTTGTATAAATTGTAGAAGTTTATATGGGGAAAAAACTGCATATGAAGTCAATACTAAGTTAATAAGTTGTTTTTGTCATTTAATCAAGTGATAATAAGAATATGGGGATTCTGTAAATGGCCTGCACTTATATAGTGTTTTTTTAACCTTAGCGTGTTTTATAAAGCACTTTACACTGGTTCTTATTCACACACACCAGTGGGAACAGAGTTGCCATGCAAGGCACTAGCTTGCCAACTTACCCGAGGACACTTTGGTATGTGGAGTCACGTGGGCTGGGAATTGTAACGCCAACCCTACGATTAGTGGACAACCCACTCTACCACCTGAGCCACATAGGCTCAATTACATAAGGAATACAACCCTTAGAGGATTGTTATATTAAAATAATCAGCGACAGGGTGGTGTGACGTGGCCTGACATGAAGCTACTGTTACCACTCCAAAATATGTCCTGAATTATTTTATTACTTTTACGCCGTGGCAATTTTCCCAACGATTATCTGCTCATAGGTACAGTTAATGTTGTGAAACTAGACCTGTCATGATAATTACTTTTGTCTGACGATATATTGTCCCGGAAATAATTGTGATAAACGATATTATTGTCATAGGCTCCAGGTTTCCCCGTGACCCTGAAGGAAGGATAAGCGGTATAAAAGATGGATGGATGGATATTATTGCCATTTTAAGACCATTTTATGCCACTGATAGCATAATAATGCAAGTACCTGTACACTCTCTCAACAAGCAACGGATGTTTAATTCTTACGAATATTCAGACATTTTACTCAAAATTGCATAGGAGTCAAAGGCATTTTGTTTGACGAGAAAATGCAAAATTGGAACCAAATATTCACGTTTTTAAATATTAACTTAAACAAGTATCAACAAAACCGTGTGGAAACTGGCCTTATTGTGAAAACCTGATCTGCTGAAATAATAACATTACAATAAGTACAATAGAGTACTGTGACTTCTTTATGCTTTAGTTCTTCATTGTCCGTGTTTTAGTGAGTTGTAACGGAAAAAGCGTATTCAGGATGTGATTTCAACCTAGCACCTTACTTACCTTCAAGTTCACTTGTGCAGAAGAGAGGTGTCATATTAGGTTAATGTTGTGTAGATGGCTGATTAATCTCATATGTGTATAAGGATGCGTTTGGGTAAGATCATTAACCCGCTAGTAAAGTGCTACAGTTTACCGCTGTTCATTCAGCTTCAGCTCACGCTGACAAACGGAGTGCGAACGATGAGCGACGTTCATTCTCATGTACTGTAAACACAACAGGCGATATTGAGGTCAACAAAAATGATCAAGGTCACGTCCATATATATCATACGATAAGTCGATAATGTAATCACCGTGACGGTGATTAGCATATCAGCTATAAATGGTGGTTCCCTCACCAAACTCTGTATTTTACAAGTTAATAAGACAAAAACAAACAAACAAACAAATAAACAAACAAAAAAACGCAGCTTGTCATGTTACCAACAAATCCTCCAACATTGAAGGCATTCCCATGTCGGGAAACTACATTTCACATACTATTTCCTTATTAAAAATCTCATATCTTAAAGCCCATTTGATTGACAGGTAGCCTAGTCTCATGACTGTTTAGTACATCAGGCATTTATTCACATAACACAATCATCCTGAGATTACGAGACTACCATGCGCATTAGAATTAAAAGGCGGACTGCCGTGGAAACGTCTTTACTATATGAAATATATAATTTGTAGATTTATTGCACAAACACGCTACAGCACTGCAGTGTACAAGGATGCATGTGTATGTGTGTATGTGTGTGTGAGACATGTGAGCGATTGTCCCTGTGTCTCGCTTAATACAAATCCATGCTATACCTGGTAAAAGGTATAAATCTCTCCACAGTGGAATGCGGCACAAATAGAGGTCAGGTTTGTCCGTATGTGTATACACGTGTGTGTGTGTGTGTGTGTGTGTGTGTGTGTGTGTGTGATGGGGGAGGTCACAAGATCTGCCAGAGCATCTCCTCGTTGTACATCAGCCCAAATTAAATCACTATCTCACTATGATAAATGTCTCTCCTGACATCTTAAGAATTTTTTTTTTACCTCTTTTACCTTTTGCCAGTAGAGAATGTAACTGTCTGGTAGCTGAATGAGGTTTGCGACCCACACGTGCATGCAAACACACACACAGCGTTCTGGGCAATGGCATGGTGGTCAGCTGCCACTGAATGCCATCCTGAGCGTGTGAAATTTTCTAAGAATCAATCAATCAGTCTGTCTGTCTATCTATCTATCTATCTATCTATCTATCTATCTATCTATCTATCTATCTATCTATCTATCTATCTATCTATCTGGTGATTAATAAGCAAAATTCCTCACAAGTTTCTTTTAACAACAACAGACAACACAGCCCCACCCACTTGGTTCCTACCAGGCTATTTCCATCCATCCATCAATTTTCTATTCCGCTTATCCTACAGGGTCATGGGGAGCCTGGAGTATATCCCAGGGAGCATCGGGAACAAGGCGGGATACACCCTAGATGGGGTGCCAATCCAGCACATGATCACATACATATTCACACACCCATTCATACACTATGGACCAGTCAGCCTACCATGCATGTCTTTGGACTGGGTTCGGAAACCGGAGTACCCAGAGGTAACTCCCACAGTTCGGGGAGAACATGCAATCTCCACACACACAGGGCAGCGGCAGGAATCAAACCCTTAACCCTGAAGGTGTGAAGCGAACGTGCTAACCACTAAGCCGGGCTCTTTCCTATAATACTATATTGCTTCGATTCTGGAACAGTATAAAAAACATTATTCTATTATTATTTCTTCCTTCAATTTTAATATTAGTAACATTTATAATAGAACATAGTAGAATTCTTGTGAAATGGTCTGTTCTTCCCTCTACATGGCCCGTTTTTAAGATGTCCGTATTGTTTACGTCAGCGTATTGGCACCGACTTTGCAGTGGAAGTACAGATCAGAGTATGAAGAACCAGATGTGTAAAATATAGCTGTCACAACACGGACGAGGCTGAAAGTAAGTGCAGGAGTCTCTTTATTTATAAGAACTACTTAGCATTGATTGCTAAGTGCTACCTCTGGGATACTAGCTTCTTCTAAACGTGTACTCAAAACCCTCTAACATCCAACTAGTCAAACAAACATTCAAGCAGGCTTTCAAATATACAAACAGTCAAAACAATAACGCGCAACATGCGCTTTGAACTGAGGAGTTTAAGTATCCAACATAATTGGCCTAAACAAGTGCAAATCAAAATTAAGTCATGCTATCTCAGAGCAGGAAGCAAAAGTTACCAAAAACAAAGTCACGTGACCAGACAGAGTTCGTGTTTTGGTGCCCTCTGCTGGCCGAGGAGTGACAGAACCCCCTCCAAAGGTGCTCGTCCCCGAGCACCAACAACAAACCCACCTCCAATGGGGGTCTTGGACCCTGGGTAGAATGTCCTCTTGCTGCCAAAGGAACCGAGGCAGTCTTTGCCGGGCAGCCAGTGGTTGGAACACCCCCACTGGTGTTGAAGGTCGGGGTGCAGCCTCCGGCTGCTCAGGAACATAAGACGCCAGCTCGGGAACCCAGGACGCCGGCTCAGGAACGCAGGGTGCTGTCTGCCATGGCTCGGGAATGCAGGGCGCCGCCTGCCGTGGCTCGGGAACACAGGACGCCGCTTCTGCTGAAGAGGGGAAAAGTGCGGCATATGCTGCGGTGCAGGATGGCTCGTCCACTTCCTGAGGGGCTGAGACCTTGCCCCCGGTCTCTGTAGCGCCAGAGACTGCCATGTTAGCCCCCGGCTGGAGCTCCGCCGTCTCTGTAGTGCAGGAGGCTGCCATGTTAGCCCCCAGCTGGAGCTCCGCCGTCGCTGTAGCGCCGGAGGCTACCATGTTCTCCTCCGGCTGGAGCTCCGCAGACACCCGTGCCCCCCCCCCAAAAAAAAATTCTAGGCCCGTCTCCTTCAGCTGTGCTCATGGGTGTGAGGCGTGACATGGGGCTCATGGGCGTGAGGTGTGACATGGCTCTCGGACGGGACATGGCTCTGGGACGTGGACATAACTTGGCTCTGGGACGTGGACATATCTTGGCTCTTGTATGTGGACATGGGCACTGGTGAAACCTGACTTTCAGGCGTGGGCATGGGTGAGACAGGGCTGTCAGGCGTGGGCACGGGTGAGACAGTGCTCTCAGGCGTTGGGCACGGGTGAAACAGGGCTCTCAGGCATGGGTACGGGTGAGACAGGGCTCTCAGGCTTGGGCCCGGGTGAGACAGGGCTCTCAGGCGTGGGCCCGGGTGAGACAGGGCTCTCAGGTGTGGGCCCGGCTGAGACAGGGCTCTCAGGCGTGGGCACGTGTGAGACAGGGTTCTCAGGCATGGGCACATGTGAGACAGGGCTCTCAGGCGTGGGCACGTGTGAAACAGGGCTCTGAGGCCGGGACATGGACGATGTGCCCAGTACGGGAAATAACAGGGTGCAAGGTGGGGCCTGCTGCAGCCGCTGATGTTGTGCTACCAGGTACTCGAGTTCATCGACCTGTTCGGTGAGGTGCTCCTGGAATAGCGTAAGCAGCTGTGGGTCGCATCCTCCGAATTGCTTCAGCCAGTTGAGCTGTTCCGTCTGTTGCCGTACCCGCGCCATAGCTGCGTTAATTCGGCTAAGCCTCTGTTGCTCAGCTTGGCTTGCCTTGTTTTGTTGGCGCTGCCAGGCATAATACTCCTCCCTCGTGCGGAAATCCCATGCAAAACAAAACTCTGACGCTCCTGCTACTTCCATGGTGAAAGGCGTGTTATTCTGTCATAACAATGACGAGGCTGGAAGTAAGTGTAGGAGTCTCTTTATTTATACACAAAACAAAACAAAAACAAGAAATACTTAGCATCGATTGCTAAGTGCTACCTCTGGGATACTAGCTTCTTCTAAACGTGTACTCAAAACCCTCTAACATCCAACTAGTCAGACAAACATTCAAACAGGCTTTCAAATATACAAACAGTCAAAACAATAATGCGCAACGTGCGCTTCGAACTGAGGAGTTTAAGTATCCAACATAATTAGCCTAAACAAGTGACAACAGGTGAAAATCATAATTAAGTCATGCTATCTCAGAGCAGGAAACAAAAGTTACCCAAAACAGTCACGTGACCAGAAAGAGTTCGTGTTTTGGTTCCCTCTGCTGGCCGAGACGTAACAATAGCAAATAAGCGGATGAGAAACGAGCTCAAGAGTTTGATTTTGTTTGATATCTGCTACTTTGTAAGCGTGAACAAAAAAAAAGAAAAACATCACAAGCAAAGCTATTCTCATACTATAATGTTACCTGCTAGACTCTAACAACTACAACAAGAACAACAAAAAACAATCAAGTGTATATGTATAAATATGTAAACTGAGCATTTACACATGAAATGTGCTATTAATGAAAATTAATGAAAATATTTTAATGAAATATACTTACAATTACGTGAAATGTTTAAAATATCTGGCGATTTTAGTTCAGTAAATATTTCCATACAACTTTACTAACCGACTGATAATAAACGCATCCTGTTGTCTATAGCGTGATTATATGTTAATGAAGAGCTGCAAACAGAAGCCCAAGGATTGTGTGTTCGTGAGTATGTGAGCTTTAGAGGTGCCGCATAGTTAATGAGATAAAAGCGCACAGGGATGTTCTCTCATCCTGTAGAGTGATGAGCGCTTCGCCGTGATGGCTGCTCACACAGATGGACTATTGATTTTACTCCAGGTGTTAAAGTCACGGTCCAGAAAACTGCCACCTTGTCCATGCTATTTCCTCTTTCAGCACTCACCTCCCTGTTAACGGGCTAAATGATTTCCATTTCCAATGACTTATTTTATCTTCCTGGTTCGTCAATGAACCTAGCAACAAAAAGGGATTAGGAATTAGTTAACTCCAATGTCTTATTGATTCTCTGAACTGATTTCTCATGGAGCGACAATATACTGTATTTTAGTGATTACATGCTCGATGTTTGCCTCACAAAGAGAGGCCCATGATATTAACCATATGCAAATATTCCATTTTACACTTGATATACTCTACAAATACATTCGAATAAAGGACTAATACAAATGCTGGAATTTCAGTATGTTGTTTTGACTCTCTGCTTTTGGTTAGATGTTACCAAGAATTAAAAAAAAAAATAATCAAAATGCATAACTGTAATTTTCACCTTTTGATAGTAATTAACTGTAATTTTCACCTTTTGAAAGGTAAGTGACCTTTACATCTTTTCACCTTTTGAGGGCATATATATATATATATATATATATATATATATATATATATATATATATATATATATATATATATAGTTTGGAGAACAAAAGAAAACCTGCATAGTAGCTTTTAGAACCAAAATCAACTTCACTGACAATAAGTAGTGATCTAAATATCAGTATTCTGATCACCAAATTTTTTAATCCTAGATAAAATGTAATAAAATGTATTGACAATGCATTTGTCTGTCAATCATCTTTACACAATTTTCTGAATAATATTAAGAATGAACACATTCTGAATGAGCACATCAAGATTAAGAATGTAAAGAAGGTAAGAGCATACTAAAATTCTATACCACTTATCCTTCCTTCAGGGTCAAGGGGAACCAGGAGACTATCCCGGGGAGCATCGGGTACAAGGCGGGGTACACCCTGGATGGGATGCCAGTCCATTGCAGTGCACACTCACATACACACTCACACACACATTCATACACTACGGACACTTTAGACACGCCAATCAGCCTACCATGCATGTCTATGCATGTCTTTGGAGTGGGGGCGGAAACTGGAGTACCCTGAAGAAACCCATGCAGTACAGGGAGAACATGGAAACTCCCAACCCTGGAGGTGTGAGGATGTGATTGTCTCCTGTGATGGATTGGCACGCTGTCCAGAGACGTGTGTATGTGTGTTGTATAGAACACATCGGCTGTTCTATTTTCCGAGTTATTTATTCTGCTCTTATTTTCTTATCTGAAACGTAATTAGATTCTGACCATAATCTGTTTATTAGCCTGTCCTTATTATTTTGTTTGTTTGTTTGTTTGGTGCCAAAAAGCCTGTTTAAGCTTGATTCTGGCAAATCAGCTACTTGAAAAATGGAGAGAGAGAGAGAGAGAGAGAGAGAGAGAGATTTTTTTTCTCTCGCACAGCCCTATCGAGATGACGCCTAAATCCCGGATGTCTTTAACGTCTCTGATGATAGCCGTCTCCAAATGGAATGTTTCCAGATTAGTCGATTGTGGGCGCATAAAAGAAAAGCGATGGAAGCGATAAGCGCGGTTTGACGGTTTTCTTTCTTTCTTTCTCTTTTCCCAGACGTGAGAGTGAAAGGGCCATCTTCGAGCTTTTCTTTTAACGTCGCGGCAATCTGCATAAGAATGGGGGGCAATCAGAGCAGGAGCGCTGGCTTAAAGCGTTATTCTGCTGAAAGAGTGGTGATGCGCAATATGCAGAGCTCTGAGGAAAAACACACACACGGAATTTGGGCTTCTGTGGTTATGCCTTAAATTCTCATACATTAGCATAATTTTTCCTTCCTAGACAAAGCCCTGAAATCATTATTGTGATTTTTTTTTCTTTTTTGAGTTTCTAAGCAAACACTGACCACGGAGAATTTTGTAAATATTATTATTAGTATTATTTTAAATATACACACTACTCTTTTACCTCATGGAGTATTTACATTGAGCTCATGCTGTCCTTCTTCCATCCAGCCACTGGCCAAATGACTTGTGATGTGTGAAATTGCTTTTCCTGTGCATCACGTGTGTATTCACATTCTTCAGATATGTACACATCCACCTACCGTACATGCTTACATTCCTATACAGTCGTGCTCATAAATTCATATACCCCTTTCAAAATCTGCAAAATGTTAATCTTTGTATTTTTAATAAGCGGGATCATAAAAACTTAACATACGTATGATTATTAATACTGTGTGGCATTACCTGGATGATCAACCACTCTTTTTACACTATGTGGTAGTTGTTCTTATTTGTCCTGAGCAGTTAAAACTGCCCACTGTTCTTTAGAAAACTCCTCCAGGTCCTGCACATTCTTTACTTTTCCAGCATCTTCTGCATATTTGACCACTTTCTAATAGCGGCTATACGATGTTGAGATCCATCTTTTCACATATAGGACAACTAATGGACTCATACGTGACTATAATAAAAGGTGCAAACATTCAGTGATGCTCAAGTAGGCGACATGATACGTTTAGAGCCGGCAGGGGAGGGGGTGTAAACTTTTGAACAGGATGAGCGGTGTGAAATTATTATATTGTTATCTTCTGGGAAACATGTAAATATCTTATGTAGCTTCTGAAAGGCGGTACTAAATGAAACAAAAAAAAAAAAGATTATTTTTTAAACAAAATAATAACAAATTACACCTGAAGTGCAGAGGTTTGTTTTTTATTATTTTATTTTTGAATGTATAAATTCCATTCTTATTTGTTGTGCTGTCAGGGTCACGCAGCTCTCTGTAGTCCTAGACGTGTTTTTGAATCCTGGGTTCCCCACTAGTCAAAACACTACGGTGTTGTCATATCTGTAGCTATGAACATCCCAATCACAGTGCTGATTTCTTTAACTTGGATTGAATCTAATACGTGAGAATGCTAGTGAATACACTAGGTATTAGAGAAAAGAAACAAAGTGCTGCGGAGACGCATGGTTCATTGTGTGTGGTGTTTGATTCATTGTGAACACAGTGTGCATTGTGTTCATTTACAACTGCTAGGACATAACAAAGCAAAATGCAACTTAATGTGTTATATTTAATTCACTGGGTTAACACTGTTTTCCACATTTAGCTCATCTTGCTTGCATTCATTTCTGCTACTTTTAATCCTATACTGCTGATATATATATATATATATATATATATATATATACATACAGTATATATATATATATATATACATACAGTATATATATATACAGTGAATGCGGAAAGTATTCACAGCACTTCACTTTCCAAAATGCACAGTCTTATTCCAAAATGGATTAAATTCATTACTTTCCTCAAAATTCTACAAACAATACCCCATAATGACAACATGAAAGAAGTTTGTTTGAAATCTTTGCAAATTTATTAAAAAAAAAAAAAAAAAAAATCACATGTACATAAGTATTCACAGCCTTTGCCATGACACTCAAAATTGAGCTCAGGTGCATCCTGTTTCCACTGATCATCCTTGAGATGTTTCTACATCTTGATTGGAGTCCAATTGTGGGACATTCAGTTGATTGGACATGATTTGGACAGGCACACACCTGTCTATATAAGGTCCCACAGTTAACAATGCATGTCAGAGCACAAACCAAGCCATGAAGTCCAAGGAACTATCTGTAGACCTCCGAGACAGGATTGTATCGAGACACAGATCTGGGGAAGGGTACAGAAACATTTCTGCAGCATTGAAGGTTCCAATGAGCACAGTGGCCTCCATCATCCGTAAATGGAAGAAGTCTGGAACCACCAGGACTCTTCCTAGAGCTGGCCGCCCGGCCAAACTAAGCGATCGGGAGAGAAGGGCCTTAGTCAGGGAGGTGACCAAAAACCCGATGGTCACTCTGACAGAGTTCCACCATGTCTCTGTGGAGAGAGGAGAACCTTCCAGAAGAACAACTATCTCTGCAGAACTCTACCAATCAGGCCTGTATGGTAGAGTGGCTAGACGGAAGCCACTCCTCAGTAAAAGGCACATGACAGCCCACCTGGAGTTTGCCAAAAGGCACCTGAAGGACTCTCACACCAAAAATTGAACTCTTTGGCCTGAATGGCAAGTGTCATGTCTGGAGAAAATCAGGCATCACTCATCACATGGCCAATACCATCCCTACAGTGAAGCATGGTGGTGACAGCATCATGCTGTGGGGATGTTTTTCAGTGACAGGCACTGGGAGACTAGTCAGGATCAAGGGAAATATGAATGCAGCAATGTACAGAGATATCCTTGATAAAAACCTGCTCCAGGACCTCGCTCTGGACCTCGGACTGGGGCGAAGGTTCATCTTCCAACAGGAGAGCGACCCTAAGCCACAGCCAAGATAACAAAGGAGTGGCTACAGGACAACTCTGTGAATGTCCTTGAGTGACCAAGCCAGAGCCCAGACTTGAACCCGATTGAACATCTCTGGAGAGATCTGAAAATGTCTGTGCACCGACGCTCCCCATCCAACCTGATGGATCTCAAGAGGTCCTGCAAAGAAGAATGGGAGAAACTGCCCAAAAATAGGTGTGCCAAGCTTGTAGCATCATACTCAAAAAGACTTGAGGCTGTAATTGGTGCCAAAGGTGCTTCAGGAAAGTATTGAGCAAAGGCTGTGAATACTTATGTACATATGCTTTTTTTTGTTTTGTATTTTTAATAAATTTGCAAAGATTTCAAACAAACTTCTTTCATGCTGTCATTACGAGGTATTGTTTGTAGAATTTTGAGAAAAATAATTAATTTAATCCATTTTGGAATAAGGCTGTGCATTTTGGAAAGTGAAGTGCTGTGAATACTTTCCGGATGCACCGTACATATAGGGACGAAGAGCTCGTCTCATTAGCCATGACGTTGTTAAATCTCCAGCTCTCAGCCCTGGTCTGAACAGAGCAGATAGAGGTGAGAGTGCACCAGGAAAGCAAGATCTCATACTTGCAGGACAGTAGTGGCGGCATTTGTTAAAGTTGCTAAGGTTTGTCCACAACCTTTTTTTTTTTGCAAAAAAAAGTTAAAAAAAAGTTGTTAAAGGGGTTTAAAAAGTCGCTAAGTTGGCAACACTGGGCTGCACTGACAGTTAGATAAAAGGCGGGCTAATCTCCGCCTTTCCCCAGCAAAAAGAAAATGCAAAGGAAGAGGGAAAGCAGGGTGTTTCATTTATGCACATTTTATTTGAAACACAGAGAACCGAAATGATGCCCTGTTTTTTTTTTTTATTTTCTTCAAAACAACTTGTGCCCGGCTGTGGCTGTGGCTCAGTCGGTAGAGCGGGTTGTCCACTAATCGTAGGGTTGGTGGTTCGATTCCCGGCCCGGATGACGCTACATGCCGAAGTGTCCTTGGTCAAGACACTGAACTCTAAGTTGCCCCCGATGACAAGCTAGCACCTTGCATGGCAGCTCTGCTACCATTGGTGTGTGTGAATGAGACACAGTGTAAAGCGCTTTGGATAAAAGCGCTATATAAGTGCATCATTTACCCTTCCAATCCCACCCTTAATTCTTACTCTTGAAACATATAATTTAGAAATTGAGTTGCAATTGCGATATGTCTGTAATTACAACATTTATTTTTTTTTTTACTTTGAACGTGAAAAATGTCAAACATAATATTAGAGAAGCCTAGTATCTTTTTTGTTATGCAGGCCTGTTTTATTTCATGAGTGCACACACCACAGTTCCGTTATCGCATACCATTTAACAAAATACTCAAAATAAATCAACTTGTTTAAATGACAAAAAATAAATGTTAAATTCTCATAATAGTGTTTAATTTTATTTTACTTTAACTAGTTTTGCCTAAATATTGAACAATTTTGAGAGCTCTCCAATGATGACCTTGACCATGCCATGTGACCTCAGAATAGGAAGTGCAAATAGCACTTCCTGGTTATCTGACTTGGCATTTAAAAGAAAATATATGTCTAAGTTAAAACCGAAAGTTAAAACTGCATGGCAACACCATGCAATAAAGTGCTAAGGATTCTGAAAGAAAAAAAAAAAAAACGCTTCTGTAGACCTGTAATAAAACCAACGTCGTGAATGTTTAATACATACTAAACTTCTTAGCACACGCTCCAAATTCTTTCCGTTATATGTTAAAAGCAGCACTTTCTCCCTAGCATGTGTCTTTCGTTAATGAAAAGTAAACCTGATTTACGTAGCTAATTGTTCTGCAAACGGTGCAAGCGCGTGCTAACGAAAGGTCAGGATTTGCATTCGGCATTAGAGCGTGGGGCGAGAGAAAGAAAGAGAGAGAGAGAGAGAGAGAGAGAGAGAGAGAGCGTGAAGGAATAAAAATTAATGCGGGATGGTGAGAGTCTTCGGTGCTGAATATTTATGACACCGAAAACACACGCAATTAACTATTTAATTAATCGCATTAATGCAGTCATACATATGCATGCATCTTTTGTTGGGCTCTGTAGGTGGAAATGGATACAGATTTTTTTTTTTTATTTTAAATAGCAGCATTCCCACATAAGCCTACTCATTCCTTATGCATACCATCACAGCCGGGTTTTGGCAAAAAAAAAACTGATCAAGCACTTTCCCCAATTAAGACATGCACAAACAGGTTCGAAAGAAAGTTTATTCAATTCAAAGTTAACAAAATAAATAAACGAAACACAAACTCTCTTGGGAAATAACAAAAAAAATATATATATATTTTTTACGCATTCTCTGGATAAAGATGCTCTCTCATAGAGAACTTGTTTATTTTAGGGTTCCACATAGAACCTTTTACATATGCATTAATTTAGTCTGTTTGACCTGAAACTTCTGTACATTTCATTGAAAGGAAATGTGCCATATTAGTGCCATGACTACAAACACATCAATTTGAGTGTAACCCAAATTAGCAGCATTAGACTGGTACTAATTGGGACACTATGACACTAAGGCAACATAGTTAATGACTATTAAGTGTAAATCACTCACATTTGGTGACAACCCCCTCCAGCCGGATGATGTTTGGATGATCGAACTGGCCCATGATGCTCGCCTCGCTCAGAAAATCACGCCTCTGCTTCTCTGTGTAACCCGCTTTCAGACTCTTGATGGCCACATAGATCTCTCGCTTGCTGGGCAGCTTTAGACGGCCGCTACACACCTCGCCAAATTCCCCTTAGGAGTAGAGTGCAAAGCGTTAGTGCTGACTTGACAGAAGAAAAAAAAAGAGAGTAGTTGCTCAGCAGGTTACTATTTGCTGGGTAGATTTGAATTTAATAAGTGATTCAAGTCCGCACTCTGTGACACTTGTATTAAAATTAAACCAGGACAAGATTAATTCATAGATCTATTATTTGAGGATAGCTACATCTATATGATATTTGCTGTTGCCTGTCGAATAAGAGAACTTTGGTTTGCTAAATGGCTGTACGACTTCTGGGATCAAGTCAAACGAGGTGCAGACTTGTGTCTGGATGTGTGAAAAAGGTACTCTACAAGATCCAAAGCATGCTGAAGCATGGTGGTGGTAGTATCATAGCTTGGCTTTGTATGGCAAACAATGGAACTTGTCTTTAATAATATAATGTAACTGTTGATGGTGGCAGTGGCAGGAAAATTTCTGAACAGCCAACCTGACCACACCTATCTATGCTCACAGTGCCCTATATTCAGTAAGCACTACTATGTCTCTAGTCGCATTTGGATGTCCCGAGTCTATGAATCCTTGCCAAGATTTTATTCCTTTGTGGTCTTTTCCCAAGTTTATGGCCTCATGTACTTTGGACTGGTTCCCAGAGGTGTCTGTTTTTGGATCTCTTTGAACTTTGTAAAGATCCAACCAAATGCTAAACTTGATGAATGGTGCTTCTGCATAGTTTTAGCAGAACTATGGCCTCAAACATACTACTAAAGCAACTATGGAGTTTTGTTAATGTCCAAAAGTGGAAGGTTGTTAACTGGACATATCGACTGACAAATCTGACCACAACCTCACTAGGACATGCAGAGTGCTGAACACGACAGTTTTATTTTTTATTGTTTCCCTATTTTCTCCCCAATTTGGTCACTTGCCAAATCCCACGATAAGCTAGCGCTGGTCTGATTGTAGCCAGAATGTTGCATTGTCAGGATATGAACTTGTGATCTCATGATGCCACTCGGCAGTCCTAACTATGACAATTTATTTTTTTCAAAAAAAGTATCCTATCATTTCCTCTTAAAGCCTCCTGAATTGGCGGCGGGGGGGGGGGGGGGGGGGGG
>JAFFST010054803.1:102607-114592 GCA_022414735.1 Noturus placidus | reverse complement strand
CACACACACACACACACATACACACATTGCGATTTCATGACCTCAATTCATTATTTCATTGCTTTGTTATATTGTGCAAATGATTATATGATAGTGCATGATATAAATAAAATGAAAAAAAAGTAAAATAAATGAATCTGCTGGATCAAGTGCTATTTTATATTCTATAAATATAATAATAAGGAGCGAAGACAAAAAAAAATTAACCATTGCTTTCAATATAGTGTAAGTAATTTTTCCATCTAAAATTGTTTTGTTTTCTTTTTTTTAAAGCCCAATTTCACCCCAGTTTAGTAATCCATATTATGTAGTTCTCCTGTTGTATGACGGCTACCAATCTGGTACATCTTTTCAAAATTCTTTTCGAAGTAAAAAGCAGCTGAACATACTTGGATGAGAGTACAAACTATCGTCTTCTGGTGGCCATCTGTGATTGGCTAGTGCTGATCCAACAATACTCATAAGAGCCCATGGATGTGTATGGTCTCACTCTGATCCAATCTTGCAATTCAAAATTGTGATATGCCAAATATGGATCATGTAAAAAATATTTAATGTAGGTAGAACTGCATAAACCTTGAATGAAGACTTCCTTCAAGAATACCAAGATCATGAATAGTCACTATTAAGCATAATCAATGCAGATTCAAACCAATGAAGACACTGTTAACTATTTTGAGGGACAAATTTCTCAGAATGCACCTCCCATCCCTTCTACGTTTCTGTATTTTCACCACCACTCAAATGACAGATTTCAGCTTGTGATTTCAGTAACCCTGTCCACCTAATGTTCACTTCCACCTCAATGAGTTAAAACCTGGTTTTTGCGTCCTCTCCACTGAAAGGCATGAAAGACGAACCCTTGAAAGGGCATGACGCAACACCACATCCACTGGTAATGCCTAATTGTCCGATTTGATTACCAGGTGTTTGGTGCGGCTTTAAAAAGAGACGCTTCCCCTTTTGCCAGTAAAGCAGTGACCTTGCGATAAATACCAGCTCGGTCAACCAAAGCCACCAGGAGCTTGGCTGATATGCTGAGTTTTTATTATTCCCTTTTTTTTATGCAGACGCAGATGTTGAAGAATATTTTCCTTAGACTTTCATGTGATCTCTAAGCATATTACTAGCTCTCACTAATCAAATTGCTATAATACAGAACCTAGCATAGCGAGAACATAGGGCCTGTGTGCCAATTAGTGCTACACAGTGTGGGAGAGATGTCCAGAGAGAAAGACAGAGGACATGACATTGCAAGAGCGAGCCTATCTCCAGTTCCAGATTTTCGGAAGGCTGTAATGCTTTAGTCACGGTGGCTGACGGACGCAATGATTTGTACCGATGACAGGCCTTTAGGACAGATTCGCTGATTTGGAACAGTTGCCTGTGTCAGAGCCGGGTCATAGCAAATGGCTTTATTCGTCCTGAGTGGCCCGCGATGTTAACAGCAATCAGAAGGCGCTGCTAGCATTAAAAGGCTAGAGGGTTTTAGCTGTATTACGTGCTTATCATATAATACCAGCTCGAGCGAAAATGAAATCTATAGTCCGTGCCTTGTCTTCTTCCTTTTTCATTTACTTATAAGCTTTCATCTCTTAGCTTCTCTCACTCCCGATAATAAAGTAGACCTGGACGCTATCCAGTGCATACTACTTAAAGCAAAAAAAGAAGAAGATTCATTCCAAAGTCATTATTAGAGAAGGAAGCGAGATTAAATGGAGATGTTGGACAAATGCGTGGCCATGTCTCCAAAGGGTGCAAGGGGAAAACATTCAATTTGGAGCCTA
Organism: Noturus placidus; assembly: GCA_022414735.1. NCBI lineage: Eukaryota > Metazoa > Chordata > Actinopteri > Siluriformes > Ictaluridae > Noturus > Noturus placidus. The sequence continues at coordinate 112,805 of JAFFST010054803.1, read as the reverse complement.
TTCATTAGGGTAATTGTGGACGCGGAAGGCGATAATGAGATAGGGAGGCCAGCGCATGAGGGCAGGTTTTTACTAGTTTGATTCACTACCAGCCAATTAATAAGGACACTCGACCGCAGCAGGCTGATCGGGATGCTCATGTATGCAAGGCTAGCAATAAAAATCGCATTTGCTAAGCCCTGTGGAAGAGCTACGCAGAACAGCGACAAATAACTGCATGAGTTCTTTTTCAAATGGCCGTGTAAATCAAAGCAGGGCTCTCTGGTTACCGAGCCTAGACCAACTGCTGACGAGTAATGAGAATGGAAGATCAAAACAGTGATGGAAGTGTTTCAAAAAAATATCTTTCCCTGAGGTTAGGACAAAACTATAACGCCAACATCAGACTTTGTAAAAAGAACCATAAAGAAAACAACTTTCTGCACCATGTACAAAGCTCCATCCAGAAAAACATAAAATACTGAATGTTTTTATCAAAATATTTCCTGAGTTAAATTACAGCTGAGGCTTGGAAATGGCATCAATGGTGGCATGGATTAGCATGAAAGTTAAGGCTTTGGAAAGCAGAGTAAGGGACTAGTAAAGAGTAAAGGACAGAGTAAAGTGCCGCAGCAACAGCAGCATTGTGAGTAATGTATGAAACTGTTAAAACAATGCAATTTTTAGACAGTTTAAACTAAAGAGTCAACTCAATACACATCCATCCATCATCCATCCATCATCCATCCTCTACCGCCTACTCCTTTATCAGGGTCTTGGGGAACCTGGAACCTTTCCCAGGAGGCATCGGGCACAAGGCGGGGTACACCCTGGACAGGGTGCCAGTCACATACACACTCACACACCCATTCATACACTACGGACACTTTATACACGCCAATCAGTCTACCATGCATGTCTTTGGACTGGGGGAGGAAACCCCAGAAGTACCCAGAGGAAACCCCCAATGCACGGGGAGAACATGCTAACTCCGCACACGCATGGCCCCGGCGGGACTCGAACCCTGGACCCTGGAGGTGTGTCAACTCAATATATTGTTCCAAAACAAATCTTGAAAGCCAACATGTTAATTTTGTAGGTAAGTTGTTCAGGGTGGGTTTATTCACTTGCAACAACAGGCCTTTTTGTGTGTAGTTGGCAACCTGCCATACTTTCCACTTCATACATCATGTCTCATGGCTGTGAAAGCCTAGCCATGTAAAGATACACAGTTACGATACCCGAGGGCTGTTTCAAAATTCACTTGGGTCATAGGCCACTCCATCATATTAAGAGAATGAAGAATCCATTAAGCCATTAGCATGATCACGCTAAGTGTGTGTGTGTGTGTGTGTGTGTGTGTGTGTCTTCTGTTGGCAGTAGACTAGGATTTGAAAGAATTCAGACATACCAGCAGAACAATGCCTCTCACTCCAATTTGTGAAACCATTTGGCAGTCTCATTCTGTCCATTGTACTGCAAAGGCAATGCTTCTCACTTTCCAGCACTGGCACCTTTCCTTTCGACACAGATGAACAAAAGTGCTACACAAGCATAGTTCTGGTTGAGCAGAAATGCCACCCTGCTGTTCAAAGTTTCCCAGACACTGAACTTGCATGCCAGCTTCTAAGTTCCTAAAACCAGATTGGTTATTACCAAGAAACCTGGAGTAGAGGCCATCTAATTGAGGCAAATATGTATAATGTTAGAGGTATGAAAGCCATCTAACACGTTAATGTTTTGTTTTCCTCAGGTTCTAGGGATAATTATCATACAAATGTGCATCTCTTTTACATACAGCTTCATCATCATTAAATATCAGGTCTAACCCAAGGCATAGACCAGATGCTCCACTTTAACAGCACTGCACTAGCAAATAATATTTTATTTCTTTAGAGATGACAGACTTGAAGGTCTTCCAGGAGGACTTCGCTTTTGATTATAAAGACAAGTTAATCTATATCAGGCTTCCCAAGAGATATACCATTCTTATGCTTGTCACAAATTGTCAGATTTGAGATTGGTTTAGTGACTTAAGGCCTCAGAATATCTGCGAGGGTTGCACAAAGACAAACCTAGCTTACAATCTTGCATACTGTCTTTGGTTTTGTGTTGGTTGTCACATATAAATGCTCCAATTAAATGCTTTTCACATTATTGGCATTCGTCTGCAGAGATCGCCCAACTGTCATGTGTATAGCATGGCAAGCCATATTGTTTGTGGGAAGCCAACCAAACATCATCTCTGGATGAAGTATGCTGAAGCCTTTACTACTGAACCACTGAAAATAATGCAGTCTGCAATGGCCCAAAGAGCTCATTTCAAACCACACTCTGGGTGTCATATGCTAGCATTACTCTTTGAATCTCATAACCTAAATGTCTTAGCTAAGTGTTGGTCAACTGGCAGACACAACATTTCAAGTATTTCAGCAGACTAAACGGAGTACTTACTGAAGTTCAGCTGATACACTGATAAAATATAAAAAAAAAAAAAAAAAAAACATTGGCCATAGATCAGACTTTAGATTTCTAAACATTATCTAACTCGACTTTTTTACCAATCTGGTGTTGCGGTTTATCTAGTCACATGTATTTACGTAAATTATTTAGCTGAAGGCAGCTCATCGGACCAGCAACTAGCTATGGAGCCGAAAGTTACCCAGACCGTTACAAGCAATTAATGTTGGATCTTTACAAATTTGAGTTGTCCAAGTTCAACCCTGCTTCTTTAGATGCATTGCCCCATCGAGAACAGATCCAACTATAATATGACACACCAGAGTCAGCAAAAGTCTTCAGGAGAACTTCAATTTTAAAAGGTGAAGTTTAGAATAAACACTACAAAGCTGCAGCTCTCCAGCAGTACATAAGACATTATACAAATTTATCAAAATCAAAGGGGGATAGCCTGAATATGGGGAAGTAGGGAGTATGGAAATAGCACTAACATTTTGCCAGGCCCACTGGGTAGGCTCGCAGGAGTTAGACACACTCTCCCACATCGTTAGCATTCAACTGGCAGATTTTAATTGCTTCTCAGGGAAACAGAACTGGAGAAAGAAAGGAAAGAAGCAGTCTGATGTGTGCTCACCATCTGGTAACTCGGAGACTGGCAAAAAAATGTAAATGTTTGAATGCAGTGCAGTATGCCAATATGAATTTCCTACGTGCTAGACAAGTACATCAAAGCTGTGAATTCTCACAACATAGTATGCTTCTCCACTGGGAGGTGTTTGTGCTGGGAGAGGGGCTTGTTAGTGATGATTGGCAGAGTCACAGTCCACTAGTCTGGGCATCCGGGAATCTCAGCCCTGTTTCTGTAGATGTAGTGCAGGAGATTAGTTCAGTAGCTCTATCCCCAATGCAACCACAAAAGTCAGTTGACCCCCCCCAACCACCAATCTTTCTCCAGAATCTGCCCACCTCCCGATTCCCACCACCATAAATATAAACACTACAGAGTCAAAGTTTTTCAATAGTTATGCTGGCCAATGGTACACCATTTATGCATTCCCTCCACTTGCTTCCGGACTTTTGTTTTTTTGTCATTTGTTTAAATACTTGCCTACACCCTCCCCCCAGCTACCTAAAGGCACTTATCAAACCATTCACTGCACCACATTCCCTTAGACCCTAGAGCAGAATTCAACAGAATTCATCCTCATCCCTCAGGGTGCAAGGAAAACACACATCAAGACCTGGCACCAATATGATGGAGTGAACTTCCCTTAACTGTCCGAATAGTGGCAAGCATTTTAGCTTGATGGTATTCATAGATCTTGTGTACAGGACGATATGCTTTTGAGACTGCATAGACTACAAAGATAATTTGATAATTCCATCTACAAGAAAGAAACCTGAGGTTGTAGCGGTAGTATTTCAAAGCAAGTGGACTCAGAAGCGCTATAAGGTTGAAGGCAGTTTTCCTTTAAGAGTTTGTCTAAAGAGAGTTCTAAGACTTCTACTGGCAGGGCATTTCCGTCAAAGCTCCTCAGTGGTGAGTTCTCTTGAGCCGTCTTTACTTGATACACTATTAGAAACAAGGTTACTTAAGAGTTCCTTGGAATTTTAACAGATCTTCTTGGTACCTGATTTGAAATAGAAACTTTCTGCTATAGGGTTCGTCATAAAAGCCCTAAGCATTCCCTCAGAGACCAAGCAAAGGAAGCTTAGCTTATTGGACCCCTTTTCAAAGAGTTTAATGGAGTTTTTAAAATACCTTAGGTGACAAAGAGCTGGGGTATGAAATACGACATGTATCTCTATAGGCACTGTATTGTCTTTGCATATATTTTCATGGGTGGAAACTACAGCTACATTCATTCTATCTGTTGTGATGATTCACAGTTGTGTTTGCAAATGATTCACATCTCTGTGAAGAGACTTGATTTGCAAAAAAGATGTCAAAGAATTTCCATTGCTAGCAAAACAAATGCCTTCATTGCAAAGATGATTTGCTCTGGGGGTTATCTGTTAGCTAGAAAAACCCCAACATGTATCATTTTTTAGCAATATTTGCAGCTATTCCTGATAGTTCTTAATTCTTTCCCACCAATTTACAGGCTTTTTACATGTAGCAACACATCACATGAACAGCCACTGTACTCTTAGAACAAAAGGTTAAATTTAGACCCCTTCTGCCTAGTATTCTTTGCTTTTCCCCTTGGACGAACTCTTATATGTTCTATGTAAAACCCCTACCACAGAAGGTTCCCGTTTTGCCAAAGCTTTCAAGTAGAAACCCTTTATAAAGCTACCTGCATTAACCATCCTTTTGTGAACCCATTTTTCAAAACCTAACTGGAAAGATATTTGCTTTGGATTATCTAGGGGTCACATTTACACAAAAGATTCCAGCCAAGAAATGGCTTCGTCTAGCTCCTTAACGGTACTTCATATTATCCCTCTGGAGAAACCCTGCAAGAACATATATCCTAGGGTTTCCCTTACAAAGAGTTTCAAACACATTCTGAAAGCTAGGACCACTTAAAGATCTGAAGCACCCTTGTGGATCCCTATGATTTGTTGTTAAAGATTGTAAGTTACAGATAAACTTCAGGATAAAACGCGGTGAGGTGTGCTATTATATGAGTTAGTTCCTGCACCAGTGTCTTTTTTTTTCTCTTGAATTTAATAAGCCAAATAAATAAATAAATAGACCATGTGATGTTATTGAGAAACCGTAAAAGGAAAAGGAAGGACAAGTAGAAATAAATGTTGAAAGGAACAATGGAATGATGACAGATGTTGAATAGTTTGTTGGATGAAAGAGGTGATGGCAATGTGAATCAAATGTATTCTCTCTCTCTCTCTCTCTCTCTCTCTCTCTCTCTCGTATTCACTGCCCACTGCCTCATCTGACTCTCGGAGAGTCTTGGCCTGTTGGCTCTCTGTCTCTTTCTGTCTCACACTTTATCTCTTCTTCTCTCCTTTTCTGTCTCTCAAGTGTTCCCTTTCATCTGCTCAGAGAACACACAAACACTCTGTCCTCACTGCCTGAGGACTCTTTGACACCCTCACCACCACTACCATCTCCCTCCATCCCCCGGCTCTTCTTGTCCGGCTTTCAATTTGCCTGAAGCTGGAAAAAAAGAGCAGGAAGGAGGGATTCACGGCGGCGTATCGACACGTGTGTGAAAGCTGCAAAGCGCCTCGTTTGGCTGGCACCTGGCCAATAAATGCCGTTTCTTCATGCTTTCCTCCATCTCTTTTCACCACTGAGTGTGGTCTCAATGCTCTTGTCAGGTGTGAAGCACAAGCATGCAAAGAAAGACAGATTGATTTGTGTATGTGTGTGGCAAGGTTTCATGTCTTAATGGGGACCAAATGTCCTCAGAATTATAGGCATATAGATGATGGCTATGGGGACATTTTGCTGGTCCCCATTAGTAATTTGTTTTAAATATAAAAATATTATAACAATTATTAATTAGTTAATTAATCAATAAATAATATCAATCAATAATTAATAATCAGACTGTGGCAAAAATGAATTATTATTATTATTATTATTATTATTATTATTATTATTATTATCATTAGTAGTAGTAGTAGTAGTAGTAGTAGTAGTAATAGTAATCATCATCATCATCATCATCATCATCATCATCATCATCATGGCATACAATATGGATCAAGTAGTGAAAGTGTGTGTGTGTGCTTTATAGAAGTATGTTATATATCTTGATTAAAAAAAAGAAGAAGCCCAGCTTGTAGTTTTAAAGGTTTCTCTTTATTGATATGTTAATAAGCCCAAGCCAGGTAGTTAAACTGTCCTTGTGTGTGCGCGTGCATTTTGGGTCTGATTAGGTCCGGCCCCAGTCAATCCCTAAATAGAGCACTCAGTGTGATAGGCAATCACCTCCGATCAATGCTAACATTTTTAGAGACTTCAATAAGAGCTCGGTATACAGAGAATCCCTATTTAATTCAGTCGCAGCAGATTCCTGGGCAAAACAACTTACTCATGGGTCCAGTGAGTCCTTTTAGCTTAGATGTGTGTAAGGTACTATTACACCGAACCAATAACACCAAAATCAAATACGCATTCGAATTGAATTCTGTTCTGTACTTCATGAAGAGTAATGTTATTATAGACATTATTTACCATTAATCGATTAATTTGTCAGAAGCTGTAACTTGAAGTTTTCTGACACAATATTCAGGATTTTTTTGTCTTATATATTCAATGAGACATTTTTTGTCTTATATATTCAACAGGAAAAAAAGAAAAAGCTGGTGATGATGTAACAGTCTTTTATAGTTGCTAAAACATAAGTGATATCAGGAACTAACTTTTTTTCATGGACGTTCCATAACATCAGCAAGTATTACGCAACTATAAATAGATAAAAAGTATGACGTGTTGTTCTTTTGATAAAATTAAAAAAACTGTTAGTGACACAAATTACTCCAGGGTTGTAACAGTAACTCCACTTTGTGTCAGGAAGCGTAACGTCACTGTGTTACTGATTATTTTCATTTAGTAGCACAGCTCATGAACCTACCTAATTCTAGAAGTTCTTGTAGAATCGCAATCACAATGATTTGGAAACCACTCCCAATTTTTTTGTTTTCAAGCTTTAACCAAGAATCCTACCTTCCACTCACTACGAAGCAGGCGACGAGGAAGACGAGCAGCACCACACCTCCTGATATGGACACCGCCATGATGGTGGACTGGTTCGGATCTCCGATAGCCAGCATATCTTGGGAAAAAAAGAGGGAGAAATTACTGCAATGTTCCTCGCTGTGTTACGAGATAATTTTAGAGATTTCAAAAATTTGAAAATGGCTCATCCGCTCCAAGCTGCAGGCCTGGTTCTGGATGTTTCTCCACCACCGTATGGATTTATTTTTTTGAGCCATTACTCAAAATATATCCATCAGTTATCAAGGCCAGGCTGTGCATGAGTAAGTGCCCCTCTCGGGGAAGATGAAATGAATATCCTTAGCGACATGAATTGATTTCAAATTACATTCGCTAACATTCAGCACTCGGAGAGCTGTGTGCTAGATATTAAAACAGCGCAGGACAAGAAGACCAGGCAGGAACATGCCATTTGTTGAAATACCAAGACGTGTAGTTAGTTATTCATGATTTCCTTGCTGAAAACAAAATAATTAAAAAAAAAAACAATAGAAGCCCTCATAGAATTTGTAATGATTTTAATGAGAATTGTATTGGTTTTAATGGAAACCGGAATGGCCCCTACTGGTAATTTGTTGCCTTCTATGGGTGGGAAGTTGTGTCTAGTCGATACCACGTCCTTAACATGTCCTACTACGTAATGGAAAACATTTGGTAATGGTTTTAATGGTTAACAGCTGATGGTTTGTAATGGTATTTGAATTAGAAACCATTAGTATTTCTGTTATACTGTTATGTTATGCATTTATATTGCTTTGTTTGTTTTTTCAGCAGTTATACTTGGGCTTTTATTATTATTATTATATTGTTGTTGTTTTTTCACAGTTTGTCCAGTTAGCAAGTGAATTAACTCAGGTGAAGACTTAAGTTATCTTTAATGAAAACAAATCCTGTAATGAGATGTTCCACTGCAGGACGGCCAGAAAATATGAACAAAACGCACTCTATGCGTGCTTCTGAAAATCATCCTCCCGTTGAGACCAAAGAACAATGGGATTTATGCCTTTTATTAATACATCGCAATGAGGCATGAGCTTAAGCACCTCATGTCTAATTAAAAGAGTAATTAACGTGATGGATGCACAGTATTAAAAAAGTGACCTTGGACCAAGTCGTGCTGCGGCGTAACAGGGCTTCAATTAGTCAAACACGCGCATGCAGGTGCTCGGTACAACGGTCTTAAGATTTGTCGATTGTTGCAAGCAGGACAGGACAGGACAGGTTTGCACATAACAGAGCTTTTCCTTGTCCTTTCAGGCATTAAAATGTGCACACATTTCCCCCTCTCTTGGGTAACAAAGGCAAAGAGGTAAGTAAGTCACACTCCACTTCACGGTATTAAAATGAAAACAAAGCACTAAGTCTCATAGCAGCTGCTCAATCAGACACACACAAATATAAACAACACACACATACACACACAGGTACACATGCACACAGGAAGAGAAAGTAAGAAATACTAGAAGAAAAAAAACACTCAAGTTGTCAATTTTCCCCACAGAAAAAGCTAAGGCTGTTAGGAAATGCTAGGTGAAAGCTAAGCAGCAGTCAGTTAGCATAATATCAGCAAAAATAATGCTAACTAGCTTTTCCTCACTAGCTTTTATTCACAGATTATCATTTATAAAAAAAGGTTACCACTGACATAACCCATCATAACCCCAAAGTGTCACTGTTTCTTGTGGTAAGTATGTTTCCAGTCGCAGTTTTGCCCTAATTGTTAAAAAAGTGAACGGAAATGGTAATCTTTTGCTTGCTGATCTATTATCACTGACTGATTTTAGCCAAATTAAAAGGAAGGTTTCTCAAGAGTGATTTGAGATTTTGTTTAGAAGCAGTTTTTTTCCCCTCAGTCAACTGTTCTGCGATGTTCAACCGTGTTTACGATATGCACCATGGTCTTCGGATTTTCCAGTAAAATCGCAACAGCAGCGGCTTAAAAGGCACGAAAAAAGAAGAAGAAAAGGAAAGACGAAGAGAAATTACCTTCCTGGCTGGTCTCCAACTCGATCTCTCCACTGTAGCTGCCGTAGCCTCCGTCAGTTCGAGCTCGAACCCTGAATACATACGTGGTGCCAGGTTTCAAGCCTTCAATGGTCATCATGTTAGATTTGGTCTTCAGCACCGTGTAATTCTGATCACGCTGGTTCTGAAAGGCCACAGAGGACACACCAGTCATGAGAAAAACTCACAAAATACTAAAAGTGAGGTTTAGCTAGCATAGATGCATTTTTATAATGTTTACTGGCCAAACCCTCCTTTGATACATTAAATTAATATAGCATTTTAGGCTAAAAATGATGATGAATACTTGCTAACGCTCATATTGTTTACTGGCCACGCTGTCTTTGCTAAATTGATTAATGTTTGCATTTTAACAATGAACACAGTCTAATGAGGATTAGTTAGCATAAACTAATGTGTTTTCTTACCAAACATTCTGTGGTAAAATTTAGCATTATACATTAGCATTCAGGCTGCCTAAACTATTTTGGGTAAATATATAAATGTTAACACTGTAAACTAACCATGACAATCAATAAACACTAAGCTGAGGATAATTTAGCATAGACTAATTTTCATAATGTTTATTGGTCAAAGTAACTTTTGGTAAATAGAATAACATTTTGCATTTTAGGGTAAAGATTAGTCAACAAAAAACTACCTTGTTGTATCATAATTCTAGCCATGTTACCTTTGCTAAATTGATTAACGTTTTATCTTTTTAACAATGAATTTGAACAACAAACACATGCTAATGAGGATTTTGTTCTTTTTAAAATTTTTAAGTTTTGTTATTTTGTAAATTTAGCGACATTAGCATTTTGGCTGACAATGACAACGGATAAACTGTAATGAAGCTTAGTTCATGTAAATTAATTTCTAGAACGTTTACTTCCCAAGCTACCATTGGTAAATTTAGAAACTTTACCACTGACAATTAATAAATGCTAATCAGTTATTGTTTACTGGCCAAACTACTTTTGGTAAAATTGGTATGAATGAATACGTGCTAAATTTGCTAATTTTAATGTTTACTGGCCTATGGTATTTTATATATATATA
>JAFFST010054803.1:78747-79755 GCA_022414735.1 Noturus placidus | reverse complement strand
TTGTCCCTGACATCCTTGGACAGCTCTTTGGTCTTGGCCATGGTGGAGAGTTTGGAATCTGATTGATTGATTGCTTCTGTGGACAGGTGTCTTTTATATATGTAACAAACGGAGATTAGGAGCACTCCCTTTAAGAGTGTGCTCCTAATCTCAGCTCGTTACCTGAATAAAAGACACCTGGGAGCCAGAAATATTTCTGATTGAGAGGAGGTCATATACTTATTTCCCTCATTAAAATGCTAATCAATTGATAATATTTTTGACATGCGTTTTTCTGGATTTGTTTGTTGATATTCTGTCTCTCACTGTTCAAATAAACCTACCATTAAAATTATAGACTGATCATTTCTTTCTTAGAGGGCAAACGTACAAAATCAGCAGGGGATAAAATACTTTTTTTCCCTTACTGTATATAGCAATGCAAGCAGCCATCCATCCATTTTCCATACCACTTATCCTACACAGGGTCGGGGGAGCTGGAGCCTATCCCGGGGAACTAGGTGCACAAGGCAGGGAACACCCTGGATGGGCTACCAACCAATCACAGGGCACAATCGCACATATATTCACACACTACAGACAATTTGGAAATGTCTTTGACTGGGGATGAAACCGGAGTACACCGGTTTCAGAGGAAACCCCCGAAGCATGTGGAAAACATGCAAACTCTGCACGCACAGGGTGGAGGCGGGAACCACAAAGCCACCGTGCCACCTGGAAAGCTAACGCTGATCAGAATTCGATTTGATCCTTCTATAAACAAAAGAATAACATTTCGATCTAGTCATGTTCTGATTCTTCATCTTTCGGCTTGTAATGATCTGCCTCCTGTTATCTGTTATGTTTACTGTATTACATTTGAGGAGACAAAATGAAGCTGGAAGACGTTGAGATGCCGAGAGACAGTTGGGTCTAAGTGAGAGAAAGATGTGGAAGGAGAACGAGAGCGAGGACGAGTGGAAGAGCAAACTCAATGTGTGTGTGTGTGTTTGTGTGTGTGTGTGTGTG
>JAFFST010054803.1:68747-73747 GCA_022414735.1 Noturus placidus | reverse complement strand
AGCATTAATATAAACCAAAACAACACCTTCTAACCCAATCGGATTCAAGAACTCAACAGCGATGTGATTATCACACGCGTGATGAGTCTTTGCTAACTCCTTCCGAAGACATCCAGGCGGCTTCCGAGACAAAATCGGATGGATGTCCCGACGGAGAGAGAGAGAGAAGCAGGAAAGACCGAGAGAGAAAGTTTGGAGAACTTTGGATCAAGGAAACGCTGGAGAAAGGCTTGATTCTGTTGAGAATATGAGATGTAGAAAACGAGGGATGAAGGAAGAGAGGAGAGCGAAGGATGAGCGAGCGGGATCGAGATGGGAGGATGTACGCGTGCAGAGTCACGTGAGAGGCTGATAAATATTTAACAGTGCAGGCTGAGACTCACGTTTCTCTAGCAGGTGATGCAGTGTTTCGACTGCTGCCTGGGGATAGATGCCTCACACACACACACACACACACACACACACACACAGACACAACCTTGCTGAAGCAGAAAACTTCTCAGGCCACAGATGAGACTTCGTTTTCGGAGTCAGGTCAAAATCCCAATTCAGATCGCACACACATAACTAGTTCATATTAACTAAGAGGTAATAATGGTTAAGATGTGTTTACGTTTGTAAAAAAAAAAAAAAAATGGTGTTCAAATATATAAAATGGAGCAAATCATGTGTAAACAAGACATTCAGTAAGTATTTCAGTATTAGGATTTGTCTCTTCTAAACTATGAACTTTTGAAAAAGTATTAGTATTATAATTCATTTAGCAGACGCTTTTATCCAAAGCGACTTACAAATGAGACACACTCACACACCAATGGTAGCAGAGCTGCATGCAAGGTGCTAGCTTGCCATCGGGGGCAACTTAGGGTTCAGTGTCTTGCCCAAGGACACTTCGGCATGGGATCACCTGGGCCGGGATTCGAACCACCAACCACGATTAGTGGACAACCCGCTCTACCGACTGAGCCACAGCCGCCTTCCTATTACTGAAGAATTATTGACAGGGACTAGTAAGACAGATGCTCGACATGAGTGGTCACCAAGGTAGATCTGTTCCTGGAGATCTCCCTTCCTGAAGACCATAATCGTGGCCACGTGACCATCTAATCATTGCCTTAGGAAGTTCTGTATCAACTAAAAGAGGTGTGTTAGATTTTGGTTGAAGTAGAAACCTGCAGGAAGGGAAGATCTCCAGAAAGTGTTGGTGACCACTGCTCTACATAATCAAAGGATAATAATAATAATAATAATAATAATAATAATAATGTTATTTGACAAAGCAAATAGAACTTGACGCCAATGGCGCTGACGGTGTTGCCTCCACCTCCAACAAGTCTAGTCCTTCTTGTTACTAATTTGTATGCCATCAAAAAAAATACCCTTAAAATATACTTCAGACAAGAAGGAAGCTATTGAAGAAAGAGTATTTTAGACATTTGCCCTTGCCGTGACCTTGACCCTGTTTGGAGCAATTCCAAAATCCCTTCATCTGCTGGTTACGATAATAATTCCGCTCGATCTCGAAACATCTCAGACAGATGGACAGATGACCGATCCGAAAGCATATTAAAAAACCCATAAACAAACATAATTGTTGCGATGGTGATGTTTTCTGTTTAGTATTTTTGGAAGGAGTCTCCAGCACCAGCGCTGTGTAACAGTCAGGAAGGCTAACTCAAATAAGCAATCAGTACAACCGTGGTGAAAAGCATTTCAGGATGGGTTACAACAGCAGGAGGCTAGTGGTCGATGGATTGATTGGTTTTGCAGATTAATCAGCAACGTTGTCCGATTGCTGGAACTATCGGAAAAAATTCACAGTAATACTTTTCCCAGGTTGCCTCTGTCGCAGGAACGGCTGAGAAGGGCGCCCTGTCAGGAGAGCTGGTAGGAGAGCGGCCTCTAGAGGTGAAATAAAAAAAAACATCACTGACACATTTTGTTGTGATATTTGAAGTGTTTTATTTTATTCGTTTTGGAGGTCTCTATGTTTAATGTGTTATTTGGAATGTTACTTTTTGGTTCGGTCTGTACTGTATATCTTTTATAGAGTTTAATATTTATAAATAGTTAATATATATTAATATTTGTATATTTATTTCATTTGAAAAAGTACAGTACGTTTTCCTGCTGCAGTCAGTACTGTCTATTTTTGGAAAAAAGTTCAGCAATATTTCACTTTGAGTGTTATGTTTTCATTCAGTATCAAGTTTAAAAACTATAGATAGATAAATGGGTTATCGGCAGGTAGGTAACGCCCGATTTAGGTATCGGTATGAGTAAAATTCACTATCGGTCGACCTGTAGGGGAGACTACATCGGATTCCACATCGAGGCTACGCTGAGTGCCGGCTAACCCAAACTGGCCAGCTGAAGATTGAAAAAAGGTGTTGTTTTTGTGAACCTGTGCCCTCATTGATTCCTTTTCTTGACAGACTTGCTTGTTGTTCGGCTGATTGGATAATGTCATGAATAAGCAGGAGTACAGGGGTTCCTAATAAAGTGGCAAGCAACTCTATGTATATATTATAACACAAACATGAAGCTGATATGGCAGCTATTTTATCATTACCACTTCACTACTGTATTTAGGTCAAGCTTAAATATATCTTGCCATTAAAGTAGACACGCATTTACTCTAGTTCTTCATCCAGAGAGCAAAACTAGCTTCATTTTAATATGCTGACGGACTGTTAAGAGTCGCTTTTAAGCCCGGAGCTCATTAATCAAGATCAGCATCCGAAGCTTGGGCTTTCTCCTCCTAAAGACTATTATTATGAGGCGGTGTCACACACGCTCGTTTGAAAGCAGGTCATTCAGGGATTCACAGCTTCTAAAACATTAACGGCTTTACCCTAACACGCTGCGCGCTCGCTTAACTCTGTCTAATTGGCTTACCATAATGTAGTTTGTAGCAGCGCAGCCTTCAAAGGCTGAGTCAGCGGCTTTGCCTCGGTCTTAATTAAGGCCGGCCAGAGGGATTGGACGAAGTAGAGAGCTCGAGTGTTACCGCAATTCTTCAGATTTTATGGATAAATAGGAGTCCTGAGGTGTTGTGGAGTATATGAGCCTGTAGGGGACTTAATGCATATGGTTGTAGGGGGAACTTCTGAGCTAAGACTGAAATTGTCCAAGAGAACTTTCCGGAATTATGGTACTTGAGATATAACTAAAAAAGAATCTATTATTGCTGTTCCAATACTGGATTTATGAAGCATTATCATTATATTTGATTTGGTGTTGTATGCTCCTGCAGCCAGAGCTATGAATTATTAAAAAAGAAAAAAAAACAAAAACGGACAAGCACCATGAGTCACTCGGACTCTCGTTCTTTTCCTGTCACTTTTCTTCCTTCCTCTTGCTATCCAGTATCTTCGCCTGTCTCGCTCGTCCTCTTCCTTCGTCTATCAATTTCCGCCCATTCTTGTCTACCCGATCGGATATCAATATCACGACAAACAGTAATCGAGCTCTCGCAACAAAGCACGCCGAATGACCAGCCAAATCCAAACACGTACTAAAGGTCTCTCACTGTAATTACCGCAGAAGTACCTAGCTCATCGGTGGAAAATGACGAAGCTAGCTTCAAATGGTGAACAAAACTTTCTGGGTCAGGATTAGCGGTGATTAGCTCGCTGCCTCTCAAATGCCACGTGCTAATAACAGTGAGCGCAAACTCCTGCAGGCTGAGACGGGCATCGATCTAAAACTCAGCCAGGTCTGAGGAGGGATTAAAAACCAGCCGGTGACATTATCAAAAGTCAGTGTCTGCTAATGAAGCGGAAGCCATTAAGACAAGTAGTTCCCAAAAGTTCTGTGGAACGTGAGGACAGGAACTAACTTGTTTTGTGGACATTTCGCGACAAGTTACAATCTCATGTAACTAAGCTTTCACTTACAGTAGCTAGCAATTGTGGCAGAAATGTAGGCGCTAGTCGGGGCTTTGCTAGCATACATTTTGTATGTGTAATCTATGCATATTTCCCCACACTTTTTCTACCATTTTTCTGTTGAAAGTATTCCTCTAAACAAAATGGATGCCACATACATGACTTGTGACCACAGGTGGGAGGGTTTCTAAAGTAATGTAATCTGATTACTTTTGAATTACTTCAAGGTCACACATGTAAATAAAGTCAAGAGAAAAGCAATATGATATAAAATACTTTTATTCAGAGCCACAAATGTACCTTCCGCCATCATTTAAACATTTGAATGACCATGTAATATGAAGCAATGTGATAACATGAAATTAAAAATGACCTTACATGGGTGTTGTTTCGAATCAGGACAGCTGTCATTTGCTGCTGTTGTCAAGCAACTGTTTGACGCCGTACACTACAGCGCTTCGCCTTCGCACGTTCGCTGAGAGTAGGATAACGGTTGAGAGGCTGGAATTTGGCCAATAGTTGCTGCAAGCCGTTTCTAATCGACCGATTCGTATTTGAGAAGGCGAGAATTACTCAGAGGGGTTAAAGCAGTGCAAACATGTGCACACACATGCAGTATTAGACCATAAACACATCATCATGAAGCTAAAGCCGAATCCCGGACATTTTCTCAAACTGAGAAACCCCAGCCGGACGCTGTTTTAAGGTCCGAAAAAGAGGACATGTCCGGGAAAAAGAGGACATATATTCACCCTAACAAAAGCATTTCAGACAAGTTATTTCCAACAATTTATTTCTACCAAATTAACTTTGGGCAAAATGTATGTGCACATGCACCAGGAGGTTTCTCACATGAGCCATGGCTGGCAAGAGAGAACCAGAACTTTAATCAAGCAGCTGTCTATATTGTGTTCTTTCAAAATATTAATTTCTTTGGTTTAAAATAATTAAAAAAAATTGTGTAATCCTGATTGTATTCCCATTTTTTACAAAATGTACCTGTAATCAGATTACTTAGTTTTTTGGTGTAACTAGCAGGGTTTTTTTTTTCTATCCTGATTACATAACGCCGTTACATGTATTCCGTTACTCCCCAAACCTGTTTTCGAC
>JAFFST010054803.1:44373-57817 GCA_022414735.1 Noturus placidus | reverse complement strand
AAGTGTGACAAACATGCAAAGGAACAGGAAATGAGGAAGGGGGCAAGCACTTTTTCACACCACTGTATATATATATTAAACAAACTTGTAAGTGTATTAACGTGGCTCATCGGGTCAGACGCTGCGAGAGATGCATGTGCTGTTTAATGTGTTCCAGACGTGTTTTCTTCAGTGTAGCAATGTTAGAAATTCACGCCAGTATTTCCATTTTACATAAAGACTCGTCCTGACAGTCTCCATTAAACTTCACTGAATGAGCATGAGTCCACGTGTTCGCATCAATCAAACAGCACACAATAGAAAGGAAGCGCAATAACAGACTAAAATATTCATTTTGATCAAATATATTGTTTGATGCTATATTTAGCGATACTTATAAACAAAAGTAATTGTGTTGTGTATGAGAGCAGTAACTGTAATGGGGTTATAACATGTCATTGTATGTAAATGTAAGAAGAGTCATACATGTATAGAATAAAGGAACATGTTACTGTGTTCAAACCAGTGAATGTGTGTGTTACTACAGAACATCCAACCTCTTACCACTTAGCACTTAGTTTATTAGCCCACATAGATACATTTAATACGTTTTTCATAGCCTTCAATTTGCATAATGTTCGAAGGACAACATGTGGGGCAGAATGTGAAATAGAATGTTTCTTTTTTTTTGCTTTTTAAAAAATAATACAGGAAATAAAAAACTGGCCCTTTAATCCAACTAATCGATGAATCGAAGAAAAACCGACAGATTCATCGATTTTCAAATAATCATTAATTTCAGCCCTAACGTACTCGTTGATATGGTGACGTTTTCCGTAAGAAGACGTGTATCGGCGCGTCGTAACAGGTAAAATAGTGTTTCTTCACTGCTTGCCATGTTACCGAGAAACTTGAACTTCCTGAAGACTTTTCCTGTGGCAGGAAGCTTACTGACACAAAGCGATGACCTTGGAGACTACTTCCATTTCTCTTTAATAAAGTTCTCCTTACAGAAGTCTTGACCATCCAAAATGGTCCATACCGCTTATCCTACACAGGGGCATGAGGGAGCCCGGAGCCTATCCCAGGGAAATCGGGGGACACTCTGGACGGGGTGCCAACCCATCGCAACGCACAATTCATGCACCACGCACAATTTAGAGATACCAATCAATCTACAATGCATGATTTTGAACTAGGGGAGGAAAGCAGGGTACCTGGAGGAAACCCCCAAAGCACAGGGAAAACAAGCAAATTCCATGCACACAGGGAGGAGGCAGGTTTCAAAACCCCAACCCTGGAGGTGCAAGGCAAATGTGCTAACCATTTAGCCACCATGCCACCCAATCTTGACCATATCAATGATTATACATTTTTGTAATCTGTTCACCATTAGCCTGTTCATCATTAGCTCATCATTGTAATCTGTTCATTTATTAGTATAGAATAGAAAATTTAATGAAATGAAATCATTATAGAAAATTAATCAACAAATTCTGACCAATCAGAACTGGGAATTCAATCAACTCTTCTTTGGTATAAACGACTACTAAATATGTGTGGACTTTGTGACGTTAACGAATGCTCTCTCGTGAGTTGCATGTGATAACATAATTCTACCAGCGAGGCCTCCAGAACATTTCAGTAGCCTTGGCTAATCAAATTACGTGGATTCAAACCACTATGAAACATTCAACAAAGCTCTATAATATGGCCTACATTTTCTTGTAATACAGTATATATGGTAAGATACTCACGTTGGCAGTAGTCCTTGCCCTCCTCAAACCCCGGCTTGCAGATACAGCGGCCGATCGGTACCAGCCACCCGCCATCTGCACTGCAATACATCTTCGGTGACTCAAACTCCTCCGAGTCGTTAACGCACGATCCACGTACCTCAACAAGTGCCGAGTCGCCCCCTGTCACTGTATCAGAGAAATGTGCCAGGTTGTGCACAGCGGCCGGGCACTTCTTATAGAAAACCCGCAATGAGACAAGAGCGATGCATGCGCCAACATCCTGAAAGGCCAAGTAGAAGCCCTTTTTGCTCAGGTTGCTGATATCCCGAACCTCTGTGTTCAGCTTCATCACGCGGTCGCCAACGTCGGTCTGCGTGAAGCTCTCATCGGCGGCGATTGTGTCGATCTTGACGTACTGGCTCTCCTTGATGAACCACAGGTTGTCATTGTTGGACTCGTGGTAGTACATGTTGAACGTCTCTTTGCAAGTCCCAGGGACTCCGGGAAGGCTGTTGCAGTCACGCAGCGTGAACTTGATCTCGATGTAGATGCGCTGAGCGCCATGGCGGGCAATGTGGCGAGTGCGGAGCCAGTTATTCTGGTTGGCCTCCATCACGTTGCACACTTGGTACGAGCGCATGGGGGTGTTGCGCTCGTCCATCACGCTGATCTCTTCCCACTGCAGGGGAAGTAGGAAACATGTTAAATGTTAAGTGGTACATGTTTGTTTTGTAGTGTTTGGAATAAGAGTTTGTATTAATAATTCAGTCTCATGCTAACTTTTACTTTCCAGGAAAAAATATGGAACTCTAAGGGTTTCTTTAGCTAGCACCCTCGGGTGGAACTATCCATGTATAACACGTTGTTACTACTGGTTACCATCCAAAGAACCCTTGGGAAACCTTTCCTAAGGTTACACTTCCATATTGGTAATAAAAAAAAAAACCCAAACAAAAAATAAAGTAGATTGATCTCAGGTTAGCTTTATAACCTACTACATTCGCATGCCTTTAAATAGCTTTGTGTTATTCTTTAGCCAGGAACTTGCATTAACCGTGAACAAAAAAACAATACTGTGGTGATGCATTCCCAATTAGCCAATGATTTGCATGTTACATTGTTGAGACATACTGGGACAACTGGGACACATTGTGCTGATGTTGGCCAGATGTTTGTGTGCTATAAGGGTATGCTAAATACTAGTGTGGAAAAACCAAAACCTTCGCTTAACCTCAGAAACCGAAAAGAAAACTTTTGCCTCTGTTAGCTTTTCAAATGACAGCTGCATTATGTGGAAACAAGCATTTTTTCCCCCCTCATGGGGAGCAGCATGATGTCCTCAAAATGTCAGAAATATCTGTCTAGCTAAATACTTTCAAAGCTCAGTACTCAAAATAAATCAGCATTTTGTGAAAATAAGCTGTTTTTAATGGGGACCAGCAAACAGTCCATGAATGTTAATGAGTTTTCAATGCATTTTCATATTATAATCTCATCATATAAGGTATTAGTGTGTGCATGTGTGTACGTTGTTAGTATATGTGGGTTAGTCTATGCAACTTCGTCTACATCTGCTTTCACTTGTGTGAGGTTCTGTACCCGAGGACACTTCTCACATGAGTAAGAAAACATCTCAATTTCTTAAAGAGAAAGAAAATAAACCAGGCAGTAACAATCCCTCAAATGTCTGATCCCCCGCCCAAAAGATTTCGATTTTGCCAAATAAAACCCAGAAACCAGGGTTTATGGATCTCATTTTGCCACTGAGATACTTTCAGAAACCGCCGTCTCAGTTAAGAGCTTGAGTGATTTGAGTTACTGTTAAATGAACTGATGTCTGGTTAGACATCACGCTTTGGGCCGAAACATAAAAATCTCAGGGTTCTCAAATGTCCGTATCGTTAAAGAAGTGTCTTTAAAGCTTTTCCCATCCTGTCTGAAGCTAGCCAAAGGAGAACTACAGCATTCAATACGTTGCATTTCACATGTCGAAGGGAGAAAAACTTTTATTAAATAAGTCTAAACAAATACTAGACACCTAACTTTGTGATTTTAATTTAATGTCCTCTAGCGTTGTTTCATTATAGATAATATAGCTAGCTAGTTAGTGTGCGTAAGTTTTTTTTTGGTTGCAAATGAATATGAAGCAAGGTATCTGAAGGCAACAAATCTGAGGTTAAGCGCAGTGAGAAAAAATAAAACGCAAAATAATAGAATGTGCTGGATCAGGTGCTATTCTGTTGAATAATGATGGTGTAAACATGGCACAGAGCCAATACAAAGTCTATTGATACATATATTTGTTTTTAGCTCTCCTATCTAATATCTGAACATAATATGAGGCTACAGCCATGGTCTGGTTTGACTGCGTTTGCCGAGCTCTACCACGGGAAACCGTTTGAACGCACCCACGATGTATCAAAAGAAACTTTCCAAAGAAAGCTTGAAGTAGAACTATTTTCCATGCTTGCTTTGTTCATTTGGGGCCAGAGATTTGCGAGGCAATTCCTCGAACCTGCCATGATGTTACAGGCTATAACGACATGATTACGAATGGAGTATGGTTAAAATATATCAACTGAGACACAAGGGTCAATTACAAGTACAGCCTGTGTTTAAACGGAGACATGTGTGTGTGTGTTCGCTTCAGTCCACAGGCAGACGTTGCAGATCAAATCAAAGTTGCTACAGAATAACTTTATGGGTGAAAAAAAAATAGGCCACTTTCCCCAGGGTGCAATGATTGTGACATTTGGAGAAATAATCATCCAACGAAAAAGACAGGCTTATGAGTTCCTGTTTATTTATTTTCAAAAGTTCGTCTGAACTCAACTTTTATATTTCCATTGGGAAGCTATTGCTGGGAGTTGCTGAAAGTATTTTACAAAGTGGTTGAAGTTTTTTAGCAGGGTGTCTGGGGCACATACTCACATCAAACACCACACGTAATAACTTCCATGCCATATGGTGAGCTGAGTCACCATATAAACGACATGCAATTACCATAAAATGGCTAGAAATTGCCCACATACACAATGGCACATGCACAAGGTTAAAAGCATTCTGTTTAGACAGGAGGTAAAGGTTAGGTACTTTCAAGCAGCACTGCTGTCAGGAGGATAACGTGGGTGTCTGGTTCCCTGCAGCCCTTGGTGATTTGAGAATTAAAAAAAAAGCCTCCACTCATCAGTCATTTGTCGGTATTGCTTGGCAACTTTGAAGAAGGGCAAACATGTCAGATCTCTAGCTTAACAGAATTTTGTAACAGTAATTATCTGGTAGTTAAAGATCATTACTGTCTTAAAGTCCACAAAAGAACATCTGTTTTTTTGTTTTTTTTTTAAGGAGGGGTTCCTTTTGAACAGCACGTGATTGGGTTTACCTGTTTCCTGGCGGCGCGATGTGAATTGTCCCTGTTGGCTTTTAGACACATTCACACACTCACATACGCACATCTGTAATGAACTTTAAGCATCAAACCAAAGCCAAGCCTTCACATCTGGCTTGGGGCTGAGGGAATTGGTCCTCACCTGCCCGGGTCATGTCGCACATTTGAGTTGCTAAGGAAAACATTCAGTGGAGCTAAGCAAACAACCATGGGAAATGAAGATCAAAGGTCAGCATCGCCATGTATGCCAGCCAAGAGACAACAGTGAGAGTCCCAAAGCTCAGCAAGTGGTCTCTTCTTCAAGCGGTCCCTTCAGGGAGGAAACTTCTTTGATTCATTTATCCTTAGTAAACACTAAGGCTCACGGTGGATCCACATATCCCAGGAAAACCGGGTCCCCACTAATCCATTCCAGATCACCATGGACACACACACGCACACACACTCACACACACACACACATATCCTCAGATAATTTAGAGTACCCAGTACACCTACCAGCATGGTGGGAGGAACCCTGAGGAAGACGATATGGAGGGTAACCCCAGATCAGAATCAAACTGAGGACCCTGGAGCTGTGAATCAGCAACTCTACGCTCTGTACCACTGTGCTGTACACTCTTGGCTAAACATTGATACCAGCTGGAGACTTGGGGAGAAGCACACTCGGTAGCACAACAACAACATGTTTATTCTTCTGGGAACCAAAACCTTGTCCATCATCATTAGTTATTCATGGGCTCCTGAGGGGTACAAAAGCATTCACTCTATCACTGGGAGATCTACGAGTCCAAGCCATCAAAACTGTCCGGGCTCTCTGGTTGCAAGGGATGGCAATCCTCTGTCAATCAAAGCAACTTCAACCAATCATGATCATCTTGGAAGCCCAAGTATGTGGAAGAAACCAGTTCGCAAATCACAAGACAGTGTGTTCTGTTGCCCTGTGATGTAGCATGAACAACGTCTGTCTCGGAGGATGCATGAGCACATTTGCTACAAGTAATAATTTCATTGGTTCATGGTCCTTTCTGACCATTGGCAAATAATGATGCCATTTCATTTACATTTACATTTATTCATTTAGCAGACGCTTTTATCCAAAGCGACTTAAAAATGAGAGCACACTCACTCACCAATGGGAGCAGAGCTGCGATGCAAAGTGCTAGCTTGCCATTGGGGGCAATTTAGGGTTCAGTGTCTTGCCCAAGGACACTTCGGCATGGGATCATCCGGGCCGGGATTCGAACCACCAACCCCACGATTAGTGGATTAGTGGACAACCCGCTCTACCGACTGAGCCACAGCCGCCCCAATTTCAACAAACTTAGAAATGAATACTCTAATTTTAATACTCCTTTGTTCAGTATGCCCTTTTACTATAGCGCCATTCAAACATGCAGCTTTACCCATTAATGTTCTGGCACGTTACCAGTTCCGGTAGCTGTGAAAGCAAGCCGCATTTGGCACGAGGCTTAGTAATGTTCCCGGTAGGCTTAAAAACATTTCAGAGCAAGATGATGAAACTGTATGATGCATTTGTCCTTGCTTTAGACCACAGGTTCCCTACCCTAGTCCTGAATAAGCCCCTGTCCTGCGCATAGCAGTGTTTCCCCCTTCTACCAGCACAGATGCTTCAACTAATTAACTAATTAACAGTCCTTTCTGAGTTGAACTGGGTGTTTTAGGGCAGGGATCATACACAAAAATGTACAGGACCGGAATATCTCTATGACCAGGGTTGGGAACCTGTGTGAGATTTAAAATGAATCAGCCAGGTAACATGTTGAAATTGGACAGATTTTGAAAGTCTTGGCAGTGTAAAATACAGAAGAATTACCAGTAAGTTACCTGTACCATTTCCACCAGACTATCATGCCTGCTAATCTCCTTAATGTACATGGAGGGTGCGTTCTAGTGGTATGGTAATCACTAAAACCCACAAATCCTTCCGTACTCTTCTACCATGCTCTCATTGTATGCTGACAATTTTTTTTTTCAACAGCCATCTGACTCAACCATGCTGTGTGCTACATGTCACTGTAGCTCTCAGCTCTTTTGGACATGGATGGCTGAATCAAATTTTCACCTAAACAATGTCCAGTTAGATAACATGTACAGCATTATGTTAGCATTATTTAAGCCCAGTTTTGGTCCCAAAAATTGGTCCTGATGCTGTAGAAAACCAGGTTTAATACTGGCCAATCTTGGCGGGGGTGAAAATAAATTTCTGTGCATTTGTCTGTTTGTGAAACAAGTACGGAGATCCGATCCAGCTTCTGGCTGCTCCGTTAAATCATTAAAACAGGCGGCTGTGAAATGCTGAAAATTGATTTCCTTTAAAGCCCAGTTTGACTTTCACTAACTTGATTATTTTTAGCCCGTGCCGGGTGCATCGTATAAATCCACCAATTCTAACCGCCAAATAACAAGGGAATTGCCTCAGGCCAATCCACCAATTCTAACCATTGGTATCTTTATATGAAAATATAAGTTAGCTATTTAACCATAGCTCTCTGTGGAAATCCTACATGACCTCGACTTGCACAGACATATGCAATGGGCATGTGCAAAACTTCAGAACACGGTTTCTAATATACACAATGTGCTTTTGACTTGCTCATTAATATTCATGAGCAGGTGGAACTCCTCGACATCATTCTGTTCATGTATTGCATTTTCATTGTGATTATGAGTTATGGGCAAAAAAATTCAAAACATTTTCAATTGGAAGGAAGAAATTTGGACATAATCTGGATATAATTTGGACTTCTGGTTTCATGAATAGCATGCAAATGAATAAAACATCACTAGTTTTCACTAACTGAACTGTCTCCCATTGACGTATGTGGAGTATCAATGTGTATTAGGTGTCATACAGCTATTTATTATGGGGCGGCTGTGGCTCAGGTGGTAGAGCGGGTTGTCCACTAATCATAGGGTTGGTGGTTCGATTCCCGGCCCGGATGACTCCACATGCTGAAGTGTCCTTGGGCAAGACACTGAACCCCCGATGGCAAGTTAGCGCCCTGCATGGCAGCTCTGCTATCATTGGTGTGTGTGAATGAGTGAATGAGACACAGTGTAAAGCGCTTTGGTTAAGTGCGCCATTTACCATTTATTCTTACCAGTAGACCATCCATCAATTTTCTGTACCGCTTATCCTACACAGGGTGGTGAGGACTCTAGCACCTATCCCAGGGGACTCGGGTATAAGGCGGTGGGACCCCCTGGATGGGGTGCCGACCCATCACAGGGCACAATCGCACACCCATTCACACACTATGGACAATTTGGAAATGTTAATCATCAGGAGTACCAGGAGGAAACCCCCGAAGCACAGGGAGAACATGCACATGTGTGGATGATCAGCTGAAATTGTTGATTCTGGAACTGAGATTGCACAGCATGGAAGCTCATATCCGTCAACAGCTCAACATCTTATAACCCAATGACTAGCCTTCCTTGGATGAAGTATGTGTATCGGGCACTAAACTGTGACAGTGTAGCAACAGAGGGGCCACAATCGGTAATCGTACACCTACAAACTGATTTAAACAATACATTTTGCCTGATCGAATGGCCAATACGTGTCAGTGAAAGGTAACTGGCAACTCGATAAAGATGAAAGCATGTGAAAAGGGTTAATGTGTATTGAGCTATTGATGTTTGGTGGCTACTCACCCCTTCTGCTGGATATGCCTCCCATCCAAGGTCCCCCAGAGCAGACATTGAGTCCAGTAATGTAACTACAGAGCGAGAGAAACAGGAAACAATTTAGTATAATAATTCAATTTAATTTGTTGTCACTCGCACCATCCTTTGCAATTTTATTTTATGTTCTATTTTTTTTTGGGGGGGGGGGGGGGGCTGCTTGTGCTCAATTACTCTCTGGTAAACTATTTAACTCCCTCTGGGGAAAAATCACCAAGAAAAAAATGGTGCTCTGGGAGTCATTCAATAATAAACAACAATTCACAACACACCCTGCATTTGCGAAAGCGTCTAAATGTGTATGTGTGCGTGTCTGTGTGAAAACAAACCCTGGCTTGCACTCTAGATTTCAGCACCAGAAGCATTAAAGGAATCTGAAGCAGTTGTGGAGGTCATGTAAGGAAATGTATATAAGGATGTGTATTAGAGATGCCGAGTGTTTTAAAAGGCTCCTCTTTCAACACAGTCACACTCCCCTATTCCTTGTCCCGAGGCGCTGAACTATGTTTTCCCAGTCTGTTCTGCATTCCAGGGTAATTAAGGTCTTGGCACCGTACGGCATCAATTTTTCATCAGCTCACATCTGCAGATGTTGCCTTCCACACTCAGGACCTGAGCAGAGAGTCGACGGGTGTAGCGAGATCGGGCTCGAAACACAGCCGAGTCATGCTCACGTGCACGCAAACACACACTTAAGATGCCAGGACAGACAAAAGCATACTCGGGTGAATGAGTATGACATGCAAGCAAGAGTCAAGCTAACTTTTGGAGGATTTCGGAGTGGATTTGTAGATATGCACTGTATACGTAGATGTAGAGTTTTCTATCTGGATGTTTACATTTTAATCAAATCACAGTAACAGAATGTATCACAGTATAATATGTTATTATTTTCAACATTTTTGCCGTTCTTTGGTTCCTTGCTGAACAAGTCACAATCACGTTAACAGCCATGACATTAAAACGACTGACAGGTGACGTGAATAACATTGATTATGTTGTTACAATGGCACCTGTCACGGGGTGGGATATACAGTATTAGGCAGCAAGTGGACAGTCAGTTCTTGAACTTGATGGGTTGGAGGCAGGAAAAATGGGCAAATGTAAGGCTTTCCTCGAAGGATCAAACATAAAGTCGTCTTGCCCTGACAAAATATATACTCATGAGCCACAGACATCAACGGGTTAGAATTTGTGTTCCGCATTAATATACATTAGTTATCGTAAAAGTCGAATGGATGTGTGGTCCAATTCATTTCCAATTCCAAATCATAGGGTTGGCAGTTCGATTCCCGGCCCACATGACTCCATATTGCTGAAGTATCATTGGGCAAGATACTGAACCCCAAGTTGCTCCCGGTGCCAAGGTATCACCTTGCATGGCAGCTCTGCTTCCATTGGTGTGTGAATGAGTACCAGTGTAAAGTGCTTTGGAACCGCTAAGATTAAAAAAGCACTATATAAATGCAAACCATTTTTCCATTGCTCTGTAAGGTTACTTTTACTTCGCTACCTATATTTTAATCAGCCATATCATTTACTCTGCCTGCTTAACTGATTGTGTTTTTTCAGGAAAGCCTGAAGAGGTTAATCCAGAAGACAAGAAATGAACGTCTTATCATTTAGATAAACATACAGTAACAGAGGAAAGACTAGAACCAAAAAAAAAGAAGAAAAAAAAAACCTGAGAGTGGAGGAAACAAAGAGAACAAGTTGAGATGTTGATTTACGACATGCTGCCGCACAAAAGAGCGTGTGCATGTGTGTGTGGTGCCCCGGTTTGATTTATAAAGACAGCGGCGTGTTTGTAAAAGATTAATGAACGGTGATTCATGTTTCATAAATAGTTTCCTCCGCACCGCCTGCAATTCTTCACCCGGCGAGACATGCGTTCATGCTGCCTCTGTGTCGAGCGTGATGAAAAGCGCTGGAAGCAGCTGGAGATAGAGTATGCTTCCTGAATGAGTATGTGTGTACGTGTGTGTAGTGTGGAATCTGTCTTAATCTACGTTAACCCTTTCAGGGCTTCACTAATGTGATAAGATACAGACAGGATATATGCTCATAGAAACTTCAGACAGTGGGCGGCTGTGGCTCAGTCGGTAGAGCGGGTTGTCCACTAATCGTA
Source organism: Noturus placidus (assembly GCA_022414735.1). Classification (NCBI taxonomy): domain Eukaryota; kingdom Metazoa; phylum Chordata; class Actinopteri; order Siluriformes; family Ictaluridae; genus Noturus; species Noturus placidus. Next base: position 46,872 of record JAFFST010054803.1, on the reverse strand, counting down.
GGGTTGGTGGTTCGAATCCCGGCCCGGGTGATCCCATGCCGAAGTGTCCTAAGTTGCCCCCGATGGCAAGCTAGCACCTTGCATGGCAGCTCTGCTCCCATTGGTGTGTGAGTGTGCTCTCATTTGTAAGTCGCTTTGGATAAAAGCGTCTGCTAAATGAATAAATGTAAATGTAGACAGTCCGATTCACAGATATCATATTACACATAGTACCATAGTACCATGTTTTAATAACGAGTACAAGTATGTATCTTGGTACTCGTGACTACCAATACTGAAATCAATAACTTACTATGTATTAATCAATCGGTGAAACATACAAAATCTCTATTTAGCAATGTTTATGTTTACCTAGTGGCCATGAAAAAACGCATACTTCTCTGTTTACACACTCAAGCGACTCATTCTTTACAAGGTTAGCTAGTTGATTTGAAAGGACGTAGATTAGCTAGCTTGGATCAAAGGGGGTGGCAATGTCAGAAAAAGTATGTAAGTATGTTTTTATTTTTTTTGTTTTCATTCATGCAGTTCAGTGACCCTGTAGTGGCCAATCGGCAAGAACATTGTACTGGGTAAGACCTGGCATTCATAATCATTTGTATAGTAGGAAGACCTTCTCTTGATATTTCTGCATTTTGCTTTGATTGCCACAATTAATCTGAAATACATCCAGATTGCTGTCGCGGTCTTTCATATATAAAAATACCAGGACCAACTGGACATATTTCCTCCAAATATTTCACAATGGAAGGAAATTGCATCGAACATCTCCCTCAGTTATTTTTTTTTTTTAAAACAATCTGTGAATTAGTAAATGGCGCACTTATATAGTGCTTTTATCCAAAGGGCTTTTTACGTTGTGTCTCATTCACCCATTCACACACACACACACACACACACACACACACACTCACACACCAATGGTAGCAGAGTGCCATGCAAGGCGCTAACTTGCCATCGAGGGCAAGTTAGGGTTCAGTGTCTTGCCCAAGGACACTTCGGCATGTGGAGTCATGTGGGCCGGGAATCAAACCGCCAACCCTACGATTAGCGGACAACCCGCTCTACCAACTGAGCCACAGCCGCCCTATTAGTGGAGCACCAGGTCTGAAAGTCAGGACTGAAATACTCAATTCAGTTCATTTTCATTTCATTTTGTAGAGCGCTGTTAACAACAGACATTGTCCCAAAGCAGCTTTACAGAAATCCAGATGTAAATGTAGCTCCACAGTGAATAAGCCAGAGGAGACAGTGGCAAGGAAAAACCCCCCGAGACCTCATGCGAAAGAAAGCTTGAGACTCAAACTGGAACCCCCTCTTCCTCTGTGTGATACCAGGATAGTGGGATTTTATATCATCACTCTTTTAAAATTTTCAAGCGGTACTAAGAATGAGCAGATTGTGAATGAGAGTCCTGGAACGAGCAAAGGATTACAGCAACAGTTCATAGGTCCACATCTACAGTATCAAGGTGAGATTATTCACTGAAGCGGTGCGAAGACAGTGTCCATGTCTTGTGAACAACTGTCATAAGTATATGCCTCATATGACTTTTAACATGTCCACTTGTTTGTGTATTTATGGCAGCGGAAGAATTACCCAGCAGTTCGGCCTAATGCACTTCCATTATGTTAACACTGACTTCCAGGAACGAGACCACTGATCTATTGATTGGACTAGCGGAAAGTAAACAAATGCATGATTTTTAAACAGTACTGAACTTCCAGGTTAAGAAAACCCCAGCTCTTGTCCTCAGAGCGCAACGATGATTGTGGGATTGTGCTTGTGTTTGTGTGTGGGGATGGGTGGGGTTGTGTGGGTGGGGTCTCATTTCAGCTCATTTGAAATGTGAGTCGCTACCACAGGAAATTTTCACAACAAGGAAAACAACAAGGGGTGCACGGTGGCTTAGTGGTTAGCACGTTCCCCTCACACCTCCGGGGTTCGAGTCCCACCGGGGCCATGTGTATACGGAGTTTGCATGTTCTCCCCATGCGTTAGGGGTTTCCTTTGGGTACTCCGGTCTCCTCCCCAGTCTAAAGACATCCATGGTAGGCTGATTGGCGTGACTGGCACCAGGGTGTACACCACCTTGTGCCCAATTCTCCCTGGGATAGGCTCCAGGTTCCCCGTGACCCTGATAAAGGAGTAAGTGGTAGAGGATGGATGGATGGATGGATGGATGGATGGATGGATGGATGGATGGATGGATGATAGGTAAACAACAAGGTGAAGATGGTGAGAGTTTGATATTGAAATTCAGAAACGGGGATGATTATATCAATCTCGTCATGACAAGATATATTTTATTGTGCAACGGCGTGGTTTGGTGCATTATTTCACATACTACCCAAGCGGATTCCTTGGTATTGCACATATGTACATACATACAGTGGTGTGAAAAAGTGTTTGCCCCCTTCCTCATTTCCTGTTCCTTTGCATGTTTGTCACACTTAAGTGTTTCGGAACATCAAACCGATTTAAACAATAGTCAAGGAC